>PVKE010005793.1:25847-57421 GCA_004027555.1 Craseonycteris thonglongyai
GGGGGGGGGGGGGGGGGGGGGGGGGGTGTTGATGGAAGAAATAGGATAAGCCTGGACCCCCAATACAGAGGAAGGCTCCAGGGTCCAGGCTCACAGACAAGAAAGACAGATGATGGGAAAGGCCTGTAACCAGAGGGGGAATGGAAGGGTGACATTACAACAACTGTGCCAGCTGCTGTCCCTCCACCTACTAACCCAGTAACAGGAATTCCAGGGATTGTCTCCAAGTCACTAGAGAAGCAGGGACAACAGTGAGATAGACAAAGAGGCAGCAGACAGACCAGACAGACAGACAGACAGACAGGTAATAGATAGATAGATAGATAGATAGATAGATAGACAGATAGAGATAAGACAATAGTAACAACAAAGAAACCCAATTAAGAGAGCACTTACTATGTGCCAACAGCACACTAAGTACTCTGTATATATTAACTAATTTAATCCTCACAGCAATTCAGTGAGGCAGGTACTACAATAAGCTCCCCTCTACAGCTGGTAAACAAAGTAGAAATAATAATTATTTTATTTAGAATCATGGAGGTAACTAACTACTCCATGAGCTAAAGATAGAAACTGTTAAGAGGCGTTTATCTCAGATTACAGGGGGGAAAAATTCCCCTAGGAAACACCCAAGGATGCTCCACGTCCACATCCTGAAAGGAATATAAACTGAGAACACTGGCACCGCTGTTTTCTACACCTCACTTGGCAAAGAGCAAAATGTTTGCTAACGCCTGGGGTGCCCAGGGTGTGGGCCCGGGCGCTCTCCCACATTAGCTGAACAAGACAAAAAGTACAACTTCTCTGGCAACACGTATCCAACTCAAGGCCCCACTCCACGAATTCTCACAAGTGCATTCATCACATATTTGCTCAAATATGTGGGAACACAGATAAGCCCTTGCAGCCCTGTCTGCATTTGCAAACTACTGGAAACTGCATGTCTATCAACAGGGGATTAACTAAACCAGTGATGGTTTTGCATGCAATGAATGCAGTCAACAAGAAGAATGCGACAGAGGGATGATGGCTGAAGGGAAAGGTCTCCAATATCTATGTGACTAAGTAGGAAACTTAGGGCACAGAATAGTATGTTCAGTGTATGTTCACATTTACAGGAAAATGTTTAGAGGGAGGGGTTGTTCATACATACACATGCACGAAATAATTTTTAGAAAGATAACACAAGAAACAGTGCTTACAGGGCTGGGAGGCTGATGCTGGTGGAAAAACTCAAGGTTTGCTCTTTAAACTGTTGCTATTTTTGCATTGTATCCTTTTTAAAGCAATGCTTCTAAGGGTTAGCTCTAGGAAGCAGGTCTGGCTATGGGAGAAGCAGCATGGGGAACACTGAAGTTCCAAGTCCTTTTAAGTTCCTGCAGGGATAAAATAGTACAGAGCAAAATTTTCAAGCTTCAAGGTCGGGGGTGGGGGTGGCAGGAAAACAATTTGGTGAAACACAACTTGCATTTGTTTTCTAAAAGAAATAAAACATAAAATATCCAAATGAACTGCAAATAATAAGGATGAGGGTATCTAATGGAACTTCCACTGTAGGTCTTTGATGAGCGGGCTGGGTCACGCTGTGAAATGAGATTTTTTTTTTTTACTGTAGTCACAGTCAGAGCTTGTAAAATATGGGTACTAGTTAAGACAGCAGACCCTCAAGACCGACTGTCTAGATGCAGACCTTGAGTGCTGTGATACTGCGCAGATTATTGAAGCTCCCCGTGCCTCAGTTTCCTCATCTGTAAAGTGGAGATACAGCACTCGCCATTAACTGGAACTCAAGCAACGGGCACACAAAAAACCAAAAAACTAATACCACATTCGTCTGGCATGGGTGCTGGTTAACTGCGAATCTACTGTAATAAGATGTTCTTCACAGAGATGAGCGGTGTGACCGCCAGCCTCCACGCTGACAGTCCCAGTGCATCTTCCCTGGGTGGTACCCACCCACACCAGCCCACAGAATACGAAGGAAGTGACAGTGTGACTGACTCCTGAGAGAGGTTGCAGAGGACACTGGCACTTCTACCTTGGTTTTACTTGTGCATGACGCACTCCGTGGGAAACCAGCGGCTGCGGCCGAGCCCCAGCCCCACACAGGCTTCTGTCTCTTTGTAAATTAACAGCTTTATTGAGATATAACTTACATACCACAGCTCTCACCTTTGAACATGTATAATTTGGTAGGCTTCAATCCATTCAGAGCTGTGCACTTGTCAGCGTTATCCAATTTTAGAGCATTTTCATCATCCCCCCCACAGGAACCCTGGACCCATTAGGGTCACTCCCCCCACCCCCTGGAGACCACTAATCTGCTTTCTGTCTCCATGGATTTGCCTATTTGAGGCATCTCATGTGGCCTTTTGTGTCTGGCTTCTTGCACTTCGCCTACCGATTCCAAGGTTCATCAGTGCTGTAGCAGGTATCAGCACCTTCCTTTTTATTGCTGGTCAACAGTCCATGGTATAAATATACCACATTTCTTTATCCATTTATCAACTGATGGACAATGGGGTTGCTTGTGCTTTTTGGTCATTATGAATTATGTGGCTTGGGCCACTCACATATAAGGCTTTGTGTGGACTGGTGTTTTCATTTCTCTTGGGTATATAACTAGGAAGAGAATTGGTTAAGTCACTCAGTAATTACATGTAACCTTTTGAGAAATTGCCAGACCGCTTTCCACAGTGGCAAGCTCTCATCTTGACTTTGACATCATGAGAGACCCTGACACAGAACCACCTGGCTAAGCTGCTCCTAAATTCCTGACCCACAGAAATATGCGAGCCTATAAATGTTTTGTTGTTCTAAGCTTCCACAATTTGGGGAAATTTGTTACATGGCAATAGATAACTAAGACATGAAAGTTAAATGAAGTTAGACATAAAAGGCATTTAGGACAATGTCTTATACGTAGTCAGTGCTCTGTCAATGTTAGCTGTGATTCTCATTATCAATAGCTTCCTACCACAGGGCCTTTGCTCATGCTGTTTTCACTGCCTGCAATGCTCTTGCCACCCCTCCCCAATCCTGTTTACTCCTACACATCCTTCACATTTCTGCTTAAATACTGCTTTCCTCTACAAACCTTCTTGGAAACGCCACTTCAGAAATCCCCTTTACACAATCTCTTAGCTCCCTGTACTTCTCCAATGAATATCAAACACAGTCACAGTTAAATAGAAATTTGTGTAACTATTTTTAAGACATGTTGACTCTTCTGAAATATAGAAGAATCCCAAGCTGGCACATGGCCCTGTCCTCTGTACACATAATACAAACTCGATAATACCCCGTAACAGCCAACAACCCACTAGAAAAATGAGCAGAGACAAAAATAGGCTGTTTGCAGAAAATGAAACACAACAGAGAGGAGACACAGACACATTGGTAATTTTAGATACAAAATAAGATGCAGTGAGTCGCTTCTCAGCCTTTTAGCTAAGATCAAGTGCAAAATAAGATACAATGTCATTTTTCACAACTATCTGACTAAGATGTAAAGGACTGATAATGCCTGGAGCTGGCAAAAAACTTAAAGGAACGGAGCAGACTCTCTGCAGGGCAGTATTGTGAGGTCCATACACCAAATCCTCAATGCACTTCCCGGTCGGCTTACACACATACGTGTAAGATTGTTCCTTAGAGCATTGTTAAAAGCAAAAAGTGCAAGCAACGAAAAGCATCCTTCAAGAGGGGACTCTTGAACACAGTGGCCATTCCTTAGACCTTGAGTGGCCAGTATGGTTAGTTGTCTTCGTAGCTGCCACCTCCATGGCAATGCCACCTGCAGGGGAGGGCCTGACCGCTCAAGCGTCCCAACGAGGCCATGTCCACGCAGCTACAACTGCAACAGGTTCCATCTTTTCACCTTTACGTTACAGTAAAGCATTGCATTGGTTCTTTTACAACAGTGTCTAAAAGGGCTAGCTACATATTAATTTCAGATTAATAAAGGAGGAATTTGCAAAGTGTTTGTTATAAAAAAAAACATTCCGTCCTCTAGGATTGAGAATTGTTGGTTTCAGTAAATGAATGATGATCATGTTACAGCCACACAATGGGAGACTATGTAGCTATTTCAGAGAATAAGTCAGTATTATATGTACTGTCATAAAACAACCTAAGCAGTAGTTATATTTTTTAATGCAGATTAAGGGTACATGATATAGTCCCACTTATATATTAAAAAAATATATGTGCATAAATTTCAGAAAAAGAATTATATGCAAAAAAAAAAAATCTTGGAATGATTAAAAAAAAAATTGTTAAACAGTGTAGATGGCAGAGTAAGAATTATTCTGCATGGGCTACACTCTGGTACAATTTCACGTTTTACCACTTGCATGTGTTATTTTTATAATTTTAAACTCTATAATTGAAATTATTTGAAAAAGAAAATTCAGAATGAAAGACTTTACCGGTAACTGAAATAAGGTCCCAAAACAACACCCTTGGGTCTAATCCCCAAGGACCCGTCCTTTACATGAGAGGACAAGCCACTTACTTCTCTCTGAGCCTCCTTAAAGCTGCAGGTGACAGTGATACCCAGCTGGCAGAATTGGGCTGAGGACAGAATGGGCCCCCAGAGCAGAGCTTGGAAGCCTGCCAGGCACAAAGCGTCAGTCTCTATTAGGATTTGTGATGGCTCATTTTATGAGACCACTTGACTGGGCTACAAAAGGCCCAGACCTTTGTCAAACATTATTCTGAGTGTTTCTGTTGGAATGTTTTTTGAATGATTAACACTGAAATCCACAGACTGAGTAAAGCAGGTTGCTCTGACAAGTGAGGATGGGCCTCATCCAATCAGCTGAAGGTCTGAGTGGAACTAAGAGGCTGACCCTCCGGGGAGTCAGAGAGAATTCCTCCTGCCCGACTGCCTTCAAGCTGATATCGGCATTTCCCTGACTTTGGACTTGAACTGAAACACAGGCTCTTCCTCTGTCCCAAGCCTGCTGGTCTTTGGACTGGACCTACACCATGGGTTCCCCTGGGCTCCAGCTTGCTGACTACAGATCTGGGACTTGCCAGCCTCCAGGCCCATGTGGCCCAATTCCTTAGAATCAATTACTTGATATACCTCGTTGGTTCTGTTTCTCTGGAGAGCCCTGACTAATACAGGATTGATGAAATCGGATTCATTCTAGGACTAATGACAGATAGAAAGTTTCAGTTCATGACAGTTTGTCCCTGTTCACACAGGAACAAGGGTCAGAGAACAGACAAGCTTCTGACTCAAAGCTCCTCGTGGGGTCAGGAGTCCAGGGTCACCAGTGAACTGTGTGGCCAGAGGTGCATCCAAAGCCTCCCGCGGAGCCTGATGCTGGGGGCACAGGCCACACCCTGCCCCCTTTCTTAGTAGAGCCCTGGAAAGCCAGGCAGCAGAACTTGGCTGTGTGGGAAGAACAGGGTGCTAAGACCACAGGCCCACATCTGGCCCCTCAGCAGGCAACTGCCCCCCAACCCTGGTCCAGTCATACTGAACAGAGTGCCCCTTGAGAAAGCAGCATGCTTCCGAAGCAACGCTCACTTCCAAACCTGCAAATCAGTGAAATGTAAAATCCATTAGGAAACCTTGGCATCTAAAGGAACAGCATTAAGAGTGCTATTTGTGGCTGTGATCAATGTTCTGAAGTCCTGCAAAGCACCCCTGATGGATTCTCTAATGAGATTACTCTTTAATTTTTTAATTATAACTTATCCTTTGCCAGCTTCCTAAAATGGTTTCCAGTGGGCAAAGAGGGACACAAACACATTAGATACATTAAAGATTTGTTTCCAATTGAGAAGGATAAACCAATTAGGAGAAGGATAAAAATGTATCAAATGCATGTCCAGAATCATACTAATACATTTTAACTAAATGTTACAATTTATTTCAAAACCCCTGTGTCATAAACATTCTACTCGCCTAATGATGAGCAGCTGGTGGGGAAGCAAGATCAGCCAGTGACCCCCAAATCATTTAGAGTTTAAAAGAGGTGAACGTTTTTGCTAAAGATTCCATGCTAGCTCTAAAACTCGGCATAATAATTGCAAAAACAAATCAACTGTTAAACGAGAGATGCTAGTAAGAGAAGGGGCAAAACCATTTGTTACAATTTTCAAAAAACATTATAATGTCCTAGATTCTAATCCCCACCTTCTCACTCTGAAAGAAGGGATTTATCTCACTGTCCACTCTTTTCTGTTTCATTTAGCCAAGTATCAATTAGATAAGACATTTTCAATGGAAAACACATTCAAAATTTTATACTAGGCAGGAACTGATAAGCAAGACCTTAAATTGACCTCATAAAAGAACTCCATAATATGTGACTGGAGCATGTCTTCAGACAACGAATCCTCAGTTTGACAGCTTAAATTCATGAGAGAAAAGGGATAAAGCTTAAACATTGGCCCTATGAAAAGGGGCCCAGACAGGACGGCTGCAAGAAGTGTACTTGGAGCCATTCCCACCACGGTGACACCTGTCGCTCACACCACTGCCCACCTCCAGGGCTCTGGGGGCCAGGCCATAAACATGCTGGTTACAAGAACAGAGTTACCGAAGAAGCCTGCAGACACACACACACACACGCACACACTCACTGCACCTCCATAATCATCTCTCATCCAAAGCCCCCTACGTCTTATCACTTAAACTGACTGGTCCGGGACAAGAGGAGCTCACGCCCAGAAATTCACAAGTTGGTGGCCCAGGCAGCTCTGGGTGACAGCGTATCGACAGGACAGAAAGCAGATGGGTCATCAGCAGTCAGACTGTGACCAGCTCAGAGGAGGCGAGGAGGCCCATCAGTCCCCCCCGCCAGGGGGACAAGCCGGAGCAGAGCTGATGAGCAAGCTCCCCATCACCAGTGGGCGGGTCGGAGGTTCAGGGCCAAGTACCCGGAGGAAGGAAAGAAGGAGGAAATGAGGGCCGAGAAGACGGCAGGGGGGAAGGACACATCGTCTAACCCCGTTTCTTCACCTTTTGACCACTTCCTTGCTGACCCAGAAACCAGGCAAGGGTCTAAGAAACCAGGAGCAAGACAAGGAGGAGGAGAATCGCAGGATTGCAGAGGCCAGCGGTGGCCTTAGAGACCCGGTCAGCCTCAGCAAAGCACTGCGAAGGGAAAGGTGGAGGGAGTGGGCAGGCCCGGTGCCAGTGGCGTCCTGCCGCTCCTGGCCCCGCGTCCCTTGCCTCCTCTGAGCCTGGGTGAGTACAGGCAGGGGGAGCAGCCTCTCGGGTCCCTCTGTGCTGCCTGCTCACGATTCAACATTGCAACTTCCCAACCACATGTTCACAGGCAGCCTGGCAAGCAGCCCTGTGAGATAACTGACGCCCCCTATGGTCTTTTTCCCTTTCCAGCCACACCGCCAAGAAAGCCGAGTGCAGCCAAACGGGCAGACACTCACCACGCGCGGCCGGCCGAAGCTGCTGGCCTCGGCAGAGTCCTGGCCGAGGCGGGGCCGCTGTGGGCTGCCCATGTGCAAACGCCAAGGCCATGGGCAGCAGAAATCACCTGCAAAGGCGACCCAGGGAAACAAGAGAATCTTCTCCACGAAAGCCCAGTCAGTGTCCCGGGCCTTCCTCTGCACTCTTCTGAGCTTGCTTGTCGGGGCAAATCCTGAGATTGCGAGCTGCCCTGGATGCACAATGGGTTATGTAACTCCAGACGGCACATCTTGTAAAGCCGCCCCAAACAGAAAATGACACACCCCAAAATGTGATATCCCCAGGTGGGGGGCTGGGGAGCAGGGCTCTGTGAAGGGCATCTGGCTTTGCCTAAAATTTAAAGAGGAACAAAAGGGCTGCTGTCATCTCTGGGGACTGGGGGCGGAGTGCATTCACCCGAGGCCGGATGCCCAGAGATCTCCTGGGACTGCACTTGGCAAAGCCCTCGGAGGGGAAGCTGGATGGCTCAGTGGGCTGAGCACTTGTCTCTCAGCCCCAAGGTCTGAGGATCAAATCCCAGCCCCGGCCCGTGCAGCCCCATATGCTGAACTGGAGTGTGGCTCCCACATAGGAGGCCCCCAGCTTGGGGCGGGGGGGTGTTCCTGCCATGCAGGAGGCCCTGGCCAGGTTCCTGCCCTGCATGGCTCCTGCCCACCTGTGGAGTGGAACTATAGGGAAAACTGATGACGTACAACTATGGAGACTGCTCTGGGCCCTCCCCATTCCCTCTTTCTCTGTCTCTCTGTCAAAAACAAAAAATAAATCTAAAAAAAAAAAAAAAAAAGGTGGGGGGAAGCCGGGATGGCTCAGCAGGTTAAACGGTCACTTTGCAGCCCCGGAGACCGAGGATCGAATCCCGGCCCCGGCCCATGTGGACCCATATACTGAACTGGGATGTGCCCCCAGTTCAGTTCTTGCCAGGACCTATGCGGGAGGCTCCCAGCCCAGTTCCTGCCCTGCGCAGCCCTGTGCCCGCCTGTGGAGTGAAACTAGATGGAAAACTAATGCTGTCAACTATGGAGACTGCTCTGGGCCCGCCCCCTTCTCTCTGTCTCTCTGTCTCTCTCTCTGTCAAAAAACAATAAAAATAAATTTTTAAGAAAAAAAAAAGCCCTTGGAGTCCACACATGCCTTCTTGGGGAAAGAGACTAAAAGTCTCCCCAGGAATGCCTTCCATTTTGTGTCTTCCTCTCAGGAAGCAGCTAACAAGACCTTAATGTGAGCGTGGCCTGTGCTATCTGGCTGCCCCGCATCAGGAACGTGTAACTCTGCCTGTGTTTACCCTCCTGTTTCCCAAGCCACTGCCAAACGTGACAGCACTGAGCTCTGCTATCAGCTGTCCGAAGGTGCCGGCCTCCGTGACCAGGTAGAGACCCGCCCATCACCACACCCGGCTTCGTCAGCGCGTCCTGCCCTCGCTTTGCCCTCGGTTCTCATGAGCAGAGAAAGTAAAGGCGCTTTAATGGCCGCATGTTCCCTGGACTTCACAGGCACAGATGCCACAAGAGCCCCAGGGATGAGCTCTCACGTCCAGACAAAGGAGGTCGTGGCCAGGACACGGCCTCCTCATGCTGCCCTTACACGGCAGCTGTGGCTGAGTCTGTGGAGAAGGATAAAGTGAGAAAGGGAGGTGGGAACAGGGCGGGGACCACGCCTTAGGAGGGCGGCCACATTTGTAACAAAATGCCATTTGGAGACAGTAGAGCTTGGGGTTTAAGGTGAGCCAGGTGCCGGAGGGATGTTCCTGTGTGTCCAGGCGCGAGCCAGAGGCCAGCAGGGGGACAGGCCAGGACGCCGGGGAGCCCATCACCTAGACCCGCACAGGCTACCATCAGAGGGAAGCTACTAACATTTGGAGCAGAAGAGTGACACCATGTGACTTCTTTCTAAAAAGCCTCTCTCGTGGCTAGACAGAGAACGGAGGCAGGGTCAGGAGGCCCAAGCAACGGTCCAGGCATGAGATGAAAGTGGCTTGGCCCTGCGTCCCTGCTGTGGAGCTGATGCGAAACAGTCCAATTCTGGACACACAATGGAGAGAGCCCACAGGCATCCCAGCAAAGTGGGGTGTGAAGAAAACGCAGAGACCAGGGCTGCCTCCTGGGTGTTTGGTCCGGACAACTGGAAGGACGAAAGTGCCACATAGAAAGACAGGGAAGACCCCAAGAACATAGGTGAACGTGCACATCAGGAGTTTGTACTTTGGCTGCCTGGCTTTGAGACGCCTTAAGGCATCCAAGTGAAAATGCTGTGTGTGGAACTAGGCCGCTGCGTGTGGCCTTCAGGGTGAAGATGGGAACGGGAGACGGTCAGCACAGAGGCAGACTTGAAATCCTGGAGGCTGGGTGCTACCACCAAGGGCACAGTGTCCACGGGCAAGCAAGGGGCTGGAAGGGCTAAGCCCCGGGCCCTCCAGCACCCCCAGGTCTGTGAGGAGAGATCAGGTGGCCAGCAAGATGGGGAGCCGGGAGAGTGAGGACCCAAGGCCAAGGGAGGACCGGATTGTCCAGGAAAGGGAGTGGTTCACGGTCACTCCTGCTGACAAGGCTGAGGACAGACCCCTGGGCTGAACAAGGCCACCTGTGCGCGGGGAACGATGAGGTCACAAGCCTGCTTGCACTGGACACAGGAGAGAAACCGGGGTCAGCAAACCGGGGAGCAGAGGCATGGGCTTGGGGTGGGGGCAGTGGGGCCATGGGGGTTCTTTCTAGGAGGGAGAGATCTTAGCGTGTTTGGGGGCTAGCAGGACAGATCCACAAGCAAGGGGAGCCGTGGGAACCATGTCCTCCAGTGAGCAGGTGAGCGGGCTGGGGCTCGGTGCATAGGTGCAGAGGGTGGCCTGTGAGACTGGGGTCAGCTCAGAGGTTCCCTCTATCCTCAGGGAAGTCCTGCCACACGGGAGGTCTTCCACGCTAACGGGTAAGACCAAACAGTGAAAAGCTCCGGGAAGCAAGTATGTGTGTTTTAGAAGCAAGTATAGTGTAGCCAACACTGCAGACAAAAATGAGAGCTACGGCCACTTCAGTCAAACGCAACTGGACTGAACTACAACTATGCCCCTCGCCGCTGTGAGGACGCCATCCGTCCATCCCCACGCGGGGCCTCTGCTGCACGGGCCCCCAGCACCTGTGTCCGCAACCCCCGAAGAAAGGAAACAAGCAGGAGCTCCAGCACCAGGAGCCAGCGCGGCAGAAGTCACTGGCACCCCGGCGGGTGATGAACCCTGTTCCTGGGACTCTGGAAGGTGTGACTGACACCGGCATCCGCAAGAGCCGATGTCAGCGCATCTCAGCTACAAAGGACACTGTGTGTCATTGCCGTTTTGCATCCCCCCAACACCGCTGTGGCTTCTTTCCATGGCTCCTCTCTTCTGTCTGAAGAGACTGAGCCACAGAGAGAAGGGGGAAGGGCCACGCTACACTGAGTATCACCACGGCCCTGCACACCGCTCAGGGTCTTAGCCTGCACGACAATCCTGAGGTGCTGTCTTCACCTCAGATAGGGTGGTTCTGGAAGGCTGACATCGCAATCCCAAAGCTCAGACCCACACTCCTCCCCAGACCCGCTTCTGTGGCGGCACCCTTCCCCGTCTTCCCTCCCCCCTGTCCTCCCTCCTCCCACCAAGGCCCCCGTACCGGTGATGGTGCAGGCATCCCGGTACCCTCTGCAGCTGGGAGCATCTTCCGCAGCCTCGCTTACATAGTGCTCCTCAGGGATGCCCGGGCCGCAGGCTAGGACTGCATGGTTGCACGCCTCCAAAGGGGGCACGGGGTTGGCCAAAGTGTCGTCGAGCAGAGCTGTGGCGTCCAGCTTGGCAAGTTTCACAGGGAGGTGCCCAGTGCCATCAGAGGCCCCGCTGCCGGAGTCGGGCGCAGTTGGGCGCACAGCCCCCGGGAGGTCTGTCACACCAGCAGGGCCTTGTTACAGGGAATCTACGGGACAATCCAGAGAGAGAAGCACAGTCACACAGAGGCTGAAGAAATGGACAAACTCTTTAGAAAAGAAGGGCCCCGAGACGATGTGGGTACAGGCTGCAAATCCTGAAAACTGCGTCCTTCCAGCCAAGGTCCCGCCACTCGAATCCCTCAGTTTCACTAAAAGGACTGCAGTAAGTTCCACTCAGATCACCAGGTATCAGGACAGACCAAACTATGGAGCGGGTGGCTTCGCTTACTGTCGTGGAACTTGTCTTGAAGCGGGCTAAGCAAATCAACTGGCCCACGGCTAACACGATGGCAGCTCCCCTGAAATAAGGACCTGCAGGATTCCTGGGAGCCACCCGGAGTGTGAGAAGACCTCAGTGTGTGCATTCTGTGAAAGGCACTTGTCAATATTTCTATGGGATTCACAGACATTTTTATTTACATACTGAATGATGTAAGATGCAATATTTATGTCTCAAATTCTTCCAACCACAATACATTCTCAACTCGCCAGGAGCTTTAAGGCATGCCCCTACCTTAACCTGGGGTGTCGCGGGGGGGGGGGGGGGTTAGGGGACTCCTCTAAGAATATGATGACACTACCAACCTTATTCCAAAATAACACATGCAGTTTCAGGAAAACCAGCCCATTCATAGGCTCTGGGGAATCCAAGGACAGCAGGTTAAGTCCCTGGGGCCAGCAGGTCAAGCTCACTCGAGGGGCCACTCCAGCACCATAAGCCTAACCAGGCGATTCACACCCCCTTTAACATCTGACTGGACTAAAAGGCGGCTGCTGGGACGTCCCCCCCACAGGAGAACACAACTGCCTTCGAAGTTAACCTTTAATTCAGTGGCCCCCCTCCACACACACGGCATGTATATGTGTGTACACACGAACACACACACCCAGCACAAATGTCCAACGTGAGCTTAACAAACAAGGCAGGAAACCTGAGAAACAGTCTTTAGCACAACGGTTCTCAAAGTTGTGGCCTGAGAACCCCTGAAGTTCCCTGAGACCAGTTCCAAGGGTCCAGGAGGTCAAAATGCTCTTCTAAGGTACTTTTACTCTTGTTTTCTCATGGATGTACAATATTGAGTTTTCTGAAGATGACATCATGTGTGATGATGCCCTTGCACTGAGGGCTAATTAATGGACTGGGTACTTCTGTTTCCTTGTGGTTTAAAATGTTCTGTTTTGATTTCTAATACACTATATGTAAATCAATATAACACATCTGAACAAAAGCTCTTTGGGATCCTCAATCATTTTTAAGGTGTCCTGGGACCAAGAAAGTTTGAGAATTGCTTCTGTAGTCCATGACGCATTTACAGTTCATTTTATTTTTAATCAAGAAAGAAAGAAAACAAAACAAGGAAAAAGTTAACAGATATTTGACCTCCATATGGTACAGTTAGTTCTGAAAGAAAACTATAGCCCTGAGTCTGTCATATTTTCCATCAACAAGAGGTCATTTACCAAAATACACCAAGAGGCCCTATTATAAATGAATTCAGCCTAGTGGATAAACTTCCTGCCCTGAACGAAATGGACATAAATGGAAAGGGGGTGGGCACTTGGATAGCCCTGGTGAACGTGAAAGGTGCCCGGAGAGAAACAGGACTGTAACAACGGGTCAGTGATTCAACTACAGACAAATGACTAAGCCACCTGATGAAAATTTTAAAAAACCTAGAATTCGAAAGCAGAAAAATCATTGTGGGCAGCAGAGGCCTGATTCTGGAAGACCTCCGGAAGTGAATCAGTAAACCTATTAAAAGCTATGGTTATGTGCAAAGACAACAAAAAGACACTGTGGAATACAAAAAAAACATAAAGACCCCACACTCCCAGGTAGTCAGGTGTGCTGATCACACCTTACGGTCTCACTGATGAACTGACCAGCATACAGAAAGCACAGGTGAGGAAGGCATGCTAAACCTAAGAATGGCACGGAAATTCAGCCGGGAACCCTTAGAATTAATGTCCAAGTGAATGTATGTGACTCACAAGCCTAGAGCAAACAGCCCAAAAGAAAAAGAAAAAATGGGCAAAGAATATAAAGACTTTTCTCTCATCAAAATCATTTCAGCGAAGTTTTTTCAACGATTCTCACCCCCCACCCCAAATACACAAACACTAAACATTTTAAGGAACCTTAAGAGTGATCAAAACAATGTGTGTCAGATGGACAAAGGTTTGAACATTTATAACAAGGTTCAATCTGGCAAGAGTTGTGATAAGCCTGTAGTCTTATGTATTACTTGGTGTGGGAGGTGGTGATAAATGCAGAAGGACAGCCTGGCTGAGGGTGTGTGGCTCTCTGGCCTGAGTGTACAAGGATCAATGTCGCTTTTCACAGTAAAATGCTAAGAACAACTTACATGCAACAGAGCCTCAAGGCAATTACAGTGCAGTCACAGAGAGAGCAAGTATGCAGTTGTGAAAAGGAAGTTTCAGAGCAGGTGTGAATTTACCAACATGGAAAGACCCCCGACCCAAAGAGATGGCAGATCGTAAACACGGACTTCAAAAGGTTTTAAAACCCATTAACAGAATGAACCCTCACTCAGACCTTCTTTAATCTGAACTTAGACACACGCTATAGGATCCTTACACAGAAATATGAAATACTTTCTCTTGCTGCAAAATGCCATTATTCTATTGAAAACTAGGAAAATTTTGTTTAAGTCAATGTGTGTGTGTGTGTATTTCAAAAAAACAGGGTCTAAAACAAAGATTTCCTAAAGAGGACTCCACACTTGGACTAATTAACTTTCACATTCATTGTCTAAACACTGATCATTAGCCCTAAATCACTACCATCCTTCTTCCTAGTTCCTTTGCTTCAATTTATAGTTGTCATACACTTAGCTCAGAAACATACTGTGATAAACCAAACAGTTCAAGTAAGCATAACCACTTTCTAAAAAAACCAATTTTGGTGACATCACCAAACGCTCACTCAAGCCTCAAAAGGGAATGCAAGCAACCATCTGAAGTCTGAAGTACTTTTATTCTGCAGCAACTGGCAAAGCCTTCAAAAATCTTGAGAGAACCCCCACTTTTTTTAAAGTAGCATTGAACTATTCCAATTTGTTTTCTCATCTCAAACTCCAGTTAAAATAATTAAGTACATAGGTGTGTGCATTGCTATGCATACCACACAAGGTTCACTGTATCCCATGATTTGTAAATTTTAATTCTCATAATGACTTTTTTTGGTCAAAATAGTAATTTTGTTTTATTATAGGGGAAAACACCCCACATAACATGACATGTACCATCTGCCATGTCTATTTCTTAGTAGTAAGTACATTCACATTGTTGTGCAATCAATCTTCACAATTCTTTTCATCTTGCAGGACTGAAACTCTGCACCCATTAAACAGCTCTCCATTTCCTCTTCCACCAGCCCCTGGAAACCACCAGCCCACTCTCTATCTCTAGGACTTCACCACTCTCCTATGAATGGAATCATAGAGTATGCATCTTTCCGTGACTGGCTTATTTCAAGCATAAAGTTGTCAAAGTTCATTCCTTTCTAAGGTTGAATAAAACTCCACTGTCCCAAAAAGCCCCTCTTGAAATGAAAAGACCACTCTTTAGCCTATTAAAATCAAGTGAGAAATAACCTGAATTTCTATCGATACAAAAACAAAAAAGACACAGGTACATCCCAACCACTGGAACCTGTTAAATGAGATAATCCTCTGTGCCAGGTACATAGCACATCTCAAAATAATCACTGTCATTATATTTCCAGATTCTCAGAATCAGGCTCCTTTCTTGGCTCTACCATAATACTCATAGGCTAGCCAGCAGTTCCAAACCTATTCTACCGTGAAACCTTCCTGCACATGACACCTCATCATGGGGCATTTGTGTCATGGGGTGCACGTTAGGAAAACCTCTGTATTTGACACAGCGTGCAGGCCTCCATCAGCCCTTGTTCAGGCCTCATCTTCCCCATAAGTTATGGGCTCCTTGAAAGCATGGGCAGCTCCAGGCACCTGTCAGGTTCTAAGTGAATACAGTAGACTCTCCATAGATTTTTCCAGTTGCTTGAGAGTGTCAATTGCTTAAGTTCTGGTTAACGGAGAGTCTACTTACATTTATCTGGCATCTACCCATCCCCACAGGTGCCGGTTAACTGCTGACTCTGCAGAATAAACAGCAGGGAATGAAGCAAGGGATTGGTCCAATGACTTTGAGGATCTCCTGGAGCTATAAAGCTGTGTCAGGTCCTTTGGAAGCTCTACCACCAACTGCCACCACCACCTCCTTCTCGGCTGGGTACTGCTACCAGCCCCATTTTACAGCTAATTAAAAAAAAAAAAAAAAAGGCTCAGAGAGGTTCAGTAACTGTCCAAAGGTCACAGAGCCTGCAACAAGGGGAATTGATGGGACCCCAGTGTGAAAACAACCCTTGGAACCTGGCCCCTTGTCGTGTCTCTCTGCCCCTCATGCTAATGTTTGCAGGCATTTCTGAAGCTCCACACAGGGTTCAGGAACAAAGCAGCCGCAGCCCTGAGCACTCTCTGGCTCCAGCCAACCTTGGCACACCGAGCAAAAGGCTCCTTTCAGGCCGAGGGAACAAACGAGGCTTAAGTAAAGTGAGAGTGGCTGGCCCAGAGCGATGAAAGAGCCTCTGTTTCACTTCCTCAGTTCTGCTAGGGAGCCTGCGGGCAGCAGGAATTTTTCTCAGCAGAGGAGTGAGAAATTCTGCAACCTGGTCAATTTTCAGCCAAAGGAGTACCAGGAAGAGAAGTAGGAGAAAGGACACTGAGAGGCAGGCAGCTTTGCATTCAGCTGACGCCCGAGGCCCCCAGCCTCACACTTCTCAGCCCACAGTCAACAATTTCAACACCCAGGTTGTCAAAGACAATGGACAGGCTGCTCAAGCTGCATCCATTTGCATCTAAACTCAACTTTACTGACCAAGTGTCGTGTGCATGTTCCTCAGCTCTCCCCCTCCAGCAGGGATTGTTGTGGTTCGAAACATGAACTCAAACCCAAAGAGCTGTGTGACACTGAGGAGATGGTGTTGCTCCTCTGGGTCTGAGACGCCTCACCTGGACCAGGAAGGGCCTGAGCCAGCATCCACAAGCCAGCCCCCTTGCAGCTAAGCCATGCCAGGAACCCCAAAGCAGCAGCAGGTGGAGCCAACAGGGGCCTCTGCATCCTTGTCAGTTCCCTGCCCCCACGTCCCCAGTGCTTAGCTCGAACCCTCTGCCACCCACGTGCAGGTGACCTCTGGCAGGAAAGCCAAGTGCTACTGTGCAGACAGAGCTGCCCTCTGTGAATACAACTCACCTACTTCCCACAGGTGAGCAAAGGACTTTCCTCCATGACATATTCAGAGGTTGTCAGGAGAAAACCAGAACCAAGCTCCAGGTGGGAGGTCCAACAGGTGACAAAGAAATGCTGGTGCAGGGCAACCCTTCCAGGGCCAGCCAGGTAACCCCTCCATGCCGGCCAAGTAACACCTCTGGGGCCGGCCGGGTAACCCCTCTGTGCCAGCCAGGTAACCCCTCTGTACCGGCCGGGTAACCCCTCCAGGGCCAGCCGGGTAACCCCTCCGTGCCGGCCGGGTAACCCCCCTGTGCAAGCCGGATAACCCCTCCGGGGCCAGCTGGGTAACCCCTCTGTGCCGGCCGGGTAACCCCTCTGTGCCGGCCGGGCAACCCCTCCAGGTCCAGCCAGGTAACCCCTCCGCGCCGGCCAGGTAACCCCTCCGCGCCGGCCGGGTAACCCCTCCGTGCCGGCCAGGTAACCCCTCTGTGCTGGCCGGGTACCTGAACCTTCAGGGTTCTGTTTTTTCAGGCATCCAATAAACTTAGGGACTGTGACTTACTGTCACAGTTCAGCAATTCCAAACAAACAGGTCCAAGCACAGCAAAGGCGTTCAGAAAGGGACAAGTTGTTCAAAAAGGATTCTATCAGTCCTCTATTGCTGCGGTGACCAAATTGCTACCAATTTACTGGCTGGAAATAACACCCATCTGTCAATAGCTGTCTAGGTGAGCAATCTGGCATGGGGCCTCCCCAGGCTCCCATCAAGGGTCAGCAGGGCTGTGCACCTGCCTGGAACCCTGGGCAGGACCCCGTATTCAAGCTCATTCAGGTTGGGACAAAATCGGTTTCTAGTGGTTGTAGGACTGAGGTCCCCACTTCCTTGCGGGGGCTGGTCTTTGTTCCTCGAGGCTGCCTGTGCTCCATGAGCCCCTGGAGGCTCCTCTCCATGCCCTCTGCGTGCGACCCCCGTATCTGAGCAACGGCGTGTCGAATCCTTTTTTACACTTGGAAACTTCTTCTGCTCCTGACACAGCTTCCTGGCCTCCTCCTATGTCTTCCTTTTCTGTCTTTAAGGGTTCATGTGATTACACTCAGATAATCCAGGATAACCTCCTATCTTCAAGTCCCACAGTCTATAACCTTAATGCCACCTGCCAGGTCCCCAGGAGCAGGGCCGAGAAGAGTGCTTGACAGATTAACCAGGGGACAGGAATCCTGAGGGAATGACTTCTGAACTGTGCCTCCCACAATGGCACGGTTCTCCTCAGGAGCCACATGTCCCCAAGCCTAGTGAAAAGGCAGACCAGAGCAGGCCACAGCCACCTGGACCCTTTTAGCCCCAGCTCAGCCGCTAGCATCAGATTGCAGCCCGCAGTCACGTCCCAAGAGGTCTCTCATCTACAAAATGTGGGCATGGCCACCTGGTCACCAAGTTGCTGGCAGAAGCAGATCCCAATGGCCCACCGGGCCCCAGATGTAGTCCTGAGACTGAATCAAATGTCTTGAGGCCTGCCCTAGGGATCACAGGGGTTTAGCACCTGAACATGCCAGGCAGGCAAGTTTTCAGCACATTATTCCTATTTTAAGAATAATCACACGAGGCCAGGTCCCCCACACATTGTGGATGGGTCCTCGGGGGAAAGAGCCCCTGGGAATCGGGTGACCTTGACAGCTGCTTGAGGCTGACTCACCACGAAGCACCCTGACAAAGGTACACACAGCACAGGGGGGCTCCCCGCCCTCTGGCCAAAGTGCTCTTTTGCTCACCATCTCACAGCTACTTCTCTGAGCAAAGTGCTGCCTACTTAGAAAGTGAGGGGACCTGCATGTGGTACATTAAAGCCCCCACCCTCCTGTCACTGGAAAACGAGCTACAGGTCTGGCACTGGGCTTCGTGATTTACATGCACGACCTCGTTCAAGGCTTGCCAACTATAAGGTACTATCAGTTTCAGCTTTTTACAGGAGAGGAAACAGGCTCAGAGAGCTTCAACAACTTGCCCAGGATTGGAACCTAGATCTGAATGGCTCCAAAGACAGCTGTGAGGAATACTGTGCTGAAAGGGCTCACAGTCCAGTGGCGAATCAGATATCCCATGGGCTCCTTGACCAGCGGCCATCCTCCCACATCTGCCTACTGTCTCTCAAAACCACCCCCTTGCCATAACAGGGACAAAGGGACTCACAGCAGAGACCCCACTCAGACCACTCAAGTCCACAGAAGTGCACACACCGCGCCAGCACGAAGAGGATGTCTGACCTCTGGGGCCAGGTTGGGCCGGCGGACAGCTCAGGGCGACCCTGCGGGCCCGCTCCTCCCCTTCTCCATCTTATCACTGTCCCACCTCATCTGACCTTCTCGGCAGCCCCATCAGGCCAGGCCAGCTCTTTAAATAACTGGACAAGTGGCTAAGTGGTGGGAAAGGGCGTGGAGAAGTTGAACAGCCGGAGGGTGAGAAGACGAGTCCCTGTTTTGCAGCAATGGTGGCAGGTGCAAGGCTGCAGGGAGCTGCCCCTGAACCTGCAGGACCACACAGCCCCCGGCAGCCCTCACAGGCCTGGTGCCACTTGTCCTGCAAACACAGCTCTCCACCACGGCTTGGTAGAACCACTCTCATCTCGGAGGCAGGGTGACAGGTTACGTGACCGGCTCAATGTTTTATCTCCCATGAGAGAAGCAGGGCTGGGAAGCATTTCTTCTTTATGCCAAAAAGTTTAACTCCCGCTAGGTCACACTACAAAGGGGAAGTATCTTAGGAGGGGCCATGTGTGGTCGCCCATAGAAGGAGAAAAAACATTTGGGGGGGTCAATATCAGTCACTATAGCTAGAAAGGCAGAGTCACAGGCACGGGAAAAGGAGACGCCATATAATCTACAGGACAGCTGTCAGGGCCTCTTGTGAAATCCTATGGGAGCCCCCAGGGTCCCGTGGAAAGGACAGGCTGGGGTGGCTGAGGACCGCGGGCCGACTCCATCACGGTTCCCACCAGAATGACACAAGGTGTGAAATGGGGGCTGCATGCATGTGGCCACCATGTGTCTATCCTCCCTTGCTCTCGCTTTCCCACACCCTCACCCCCCGCTCACAAACGCATGCACACACGCGCACACACACATACACACATGTGAAATAAATGCCATTTTAAGGCTGTACCATTCTCTGGGTCTGAAGAAAGTAAAACTACACACACACACACACACACACACACACACATATATATACATACATACATATATATATATATATATATATATATATATATATAAAATAAAGAATTACTCAAAAACAAATTCCATAACTTCAGGCAAGCGGAGAAAAATGGCTCCAACCCAGTTGAGTCCTATAACTCAGCCTTCTGCTTTCTAAACCTCTCTGAGGACAGGAGCAACCCACCCTCCTCCCCGAAACACACACACACACACACACACACACACACACACACACACACACACACACACACTGCCCCCAGGAAATGCCCAAGAAGTGAGGAGGAACCCATTTCATCGAGCAGGTCTCATGAATGAAAACTCATGTCATCTGACCAAATCCCCAGTTTCCAAAAATAATTCTGCTGCAACAAGCACGCTCCCTCCTGTAAGCACATCCCTGTCTCCCAGAATAAGGAAAACAGGAGAGAAAGGCTGCGTGCTCTGGCAGTCTTACATAAGAGCCCCGTCTCTCTAGCTGGTGGCAGCAGATCGACGACACACCATAAATAGCTTCCCCTCCTGCCAAAAGAGTCAGGGCTGGGAGGTTGAGCGGCAGGGCCTCCCTCGCGGCTGCTTCTCTTCTTTCAACCCCAACAGAACCTTTCTGTGCCTTCCAGCACAAAGCAAGTTCAGTGAGACCAGCTGGCCCAGGCCCAGCACGGACATATGTCACCTGAGAGACCTCCAGAGCTGGGCGGGACCTGCAAAGCATGGCTATCGGTCCCTGAGGAACAGCCTAGAAATGGTAACCTAGTATGTTACTCTGCACAGGGGTTCCCACCACGCCAGGCGACGGAGCTGCTCTGGGCTCCCAGGCCAGCACAGGACCAAGAATGGCCTATGGACACTTCATCCTGCCAGCCAGGGAGTGTGAGGCTGGCCTGGCGCTGTGACACACAGCACAGACGCGTCCCCAGCACGGCATCTCGGCTGCCTGTTCCCTGCCCTACTTCAAACCCCAATTGAAAACTCCAAAAACACAGCCGAGCTGCTTCACATTCCCGGGACACCGGGAGGAATTCCAGAGGCTGACCAAAGCCGGTGCAGGTGACAGGATTGGTAACATCACCCTGAGTCCCCATGGGGTTGCATGCCGGAGCTCTCTGAGATGCCAGGCTGGAAAGCTGTTATCTCTGTAAAGGAAAGTTTCCCGTGAAAAGAGCCAGATGTCCTAAGTTAGGATGACACTCTGTGTGTCATCACTTGGAAGGGCCTTGTGGTCTCTGGGGAGTGAGAAATGGGGAGAAAGATGACTGAGACCCAGGGGGAAGGCAAGCACATGAGGCCTCCAGGCCTGAATGAATAATGAGCCTCACCTACCTGAGCTGTGACAGTCTAGGATAAAGGTAACCCAATGACCAGGGTGAGAAAGAGGCCCTGGAACCTGGGACAAGGCTGGGAGGGGAAGTGAGGCAAAGAGAACAGTTCTCTGCATGGGACCCCTCTGCGAGGCCTGGCTTTTACTGCACTCACTCCCTGGGAGCAGTTTAGATTTTAAAACTCGTGACTCCAACAAGGCAAAGAGCCATGAGGCCTCCTGGGGACTACACAGTGGCCCTTAGCCCGGCCGGGCCGGGGTGCATCCCGGGAGCACTAACCCTAAAAGCACAGCAGCCTGCCAGCCTGCATCACGACCCCCCTGGTGTCAAACCCACGCCGGTTCACTACTATCGCACAGGGCAAACACACCAAGAAACGTGTAAAAAAACATCCACTTAGCTCACTGTACTCTCCTCTTCCCACTTGTACAGATTTGAAGCTTTTTGGAAGAAAAAGTTGGGACACAAGAAGCAACTCTACATGAAAAATAAATGTTTAAATCAGGGGTGTCAAACTGGCAGCCCACGGGCCGCATGCGGCCCCTGAGGTAATTTTTTGTGGCCCATGATGCTCTGAAAAAAAAAAAAATTGTTATGAAGAAAATAGCGCTTAGGGGAGATCGAGGCAATACCGTACACACAATTCCCTCATTAACCCTTTAACTACTGAAAACGAGTATACACGTGGCCCAGTGCCTTTCCTGGGGGCCTGTGGGCGTGTATAAACGCGCTGACACAGTTCCGGCGACGTTTGTAAATGTGATGTGGCCTGCGTGAATCTTGCCTGTTGCACCAAATGGCCTGTGTTTTAATTGAGTTTCACACCCCTGGTTTAAATATTACAAGACTCCATGAAGACCATCTTGCACTGCAAAATGTTCAAATCCATAATAAAAATGCTCACGTACAAATCCTTATTAAAGAAAATGCAGTCAAAGAAGTTTTCAGAAAATAAACTCCACAAGTAATCGAAGAAATGAAAATTAACATAAGTCTCAGATGCTATTTTGTTATTAAATCGGCACTTTTTTGTCCTTGTTATAACTGTGCTGTCGACAAGGGTGCAGGTAATGAGCTCATTTGCTGGTTCCCAGGGGGTGTGACAAAAGCCAGTCCACTCCCACAGTCATTTTGTAGAGAAAAATCCTCACGGTGTATAGACATTTAACTTTCTTTCCCCTTCTCAGCTTGGTGTAACAGAAACACCAGAAAATGCAAATGCCTAGTGAAGTGGATTTCAATTAAATACAGTGTGGTTCATCCATACAACAGGTCTGTATATTTCTCACCATGGCACCACTTCTAATGACACATGGTGGCCAAGAAAAGCTGCCAATGGAGTGGGAGAGGGCAGGTCACAAAACAGCGTATGGAATATGGCGTCTCTGGTTTTTAATAGAAATGAGACACATACAAATATGAGTATTTCCAATAGAATTTCTTCTTCACAGGCACCCCATGCCCACGCCTTAACCCCACCCACTGAGCTACACCCCACAGCCCTGTGACCCATCCTTAATAGGTCCCTGGCTGTCTTCCAACAGGACAGTTGGGCCGCACCTCTCGATGGCTGGCTGAGCTGTATCAGCACCCTGCCCGCCCACGTTTAAACCACCTGGATCTGAGTGTATTTCCTCGCCATGGCCACACAGCACAAATGCATTTCCTGAAGCACTTCCTCTACAGCTCATGTCCCCTCTGGAACAGAAAGACAGTCACCATCAGTCACTGTGTGATGTGGGGCAAGTCAGTTCACCTCTGCAGGCCTATTTTCTCCTCTATGAAATGGGAATAACAGTGCCTGACTGTGAGGGGCCATTGTAGGACTGCCTGAGAGAATGCACTAATATAAGGTAAAAGGCACGCCGAGCACCTAGTCAAAGCTCAGTAAATGACAGATCTGCTCATATCTCTGAGAAAACGCCCCATCTCTCTTGGGGTGTTGAAATACAGGCATTTTTCCTGCAATCAGGCTACATAAAAGGTTCAAGCACACAGGGTTATGCCTCACTTTGTAATGGCAGAAACAATAAAATAAAACTCATTTTTGCATGTTTTGTTCACTGTTAGTTCCTCAGTGCCTGGAACATAATAAAAGCCCAAGTATAGAATGAATTAAATGACTCACCTTTTAGCCCCAAGCCTACCTAATATAACCAACCCATCTCTTCTGTCTTAATGACAACCACACAGTAGGCTGATCACAGTTGTGATGACTGTACATACAGTGGATTTCCAGTGAGTCATCTGTCATTTAAGGAAATAAGAAGAAAATGTGTGGGGGGCTTCCTGGGTGATAGAACCATGGTCAATGTCTGAAATTAACCTGCAAAACCTGAATGAAAGAGACAAATAAATCTCATCTAATCATCAAAGAAGGTCAGGACATTTTTGTTTTCAATTGTATTTTTTTTTTTGATTGTTTTTGACAGAGAGGGAGAGAGACAGAGAGACAGAGACAGAGAGAAGGGGAAGGGCCCAGAACAGTCTCCATAGTTGCACATCATTGGTTTTTCCACATAGTTTCATTCCACAGGTGGGTGGGGCTGCACAGGGCAGGAACTGGGCCGGGGTCTCACCCTGGTGAGAACCGAACTGGGGGCACTCCCCAGTTCAGCATATGGGTCCGCACGGGCCGGGGCTGGGATTCAATACTCGGTCTCTGCAGCTACAAAGTGAGCGCTTAACCCACTGAGCCATCCCGGCTTCCCTCAATTTTATTTTTTGAATAAAGCTTCAATGCTATGTCCATATCGGCTTCTCAATGTGAACTAAACTACAGTGAAAACACAGCCTTTGTGTTTTTGAAAACAGATCCCACAGCTATGGTAACAGCTGTCACTGCCTCTGACTTCACTGTAGGGTCAAGTGAGAAGACACATCTCAGACACAGCTACTCAGCTACGTGGTTCTTTTCAATAAAATGCACTTAGCTGTAATTGATAAATCAAGCCCTAACGTTCCCAGTTCTCTAGACAAATTGCCCCACATAGAAGTTCCTTCAGCTAACAACTCATACTCAGGCACAAGCGTAAAAAGTATCCTGTTCCTAATTTTATTAACTCTAAATCATCTCCAAAGACATTAAGTCAGTTTCACGAGTTCTACATTAAAAATCAGATTCTAGACTTAAACCAGCATGATGGCCACCCCCAAACAAAAACAAACAGAAACAAACAGACAAGAAAAATAAACAAACAAAAAATCATTTCTCTACTAAGCACTCATGCCAGCATACGAGGAAAAAGGAAAGCAATGGGAAACGATAGCCTCATTTTATGTACTTTAAGTACATAATCTGAAGCAGACCTCAGGATTACTCAAGAAGTAGCACACATAATTAGGAATGTGTGGTATTGAGGGGAGAAGCCAAAAATCTCTGAATAAGAACATCTTAGGAAGCAGTAAGGTCAGAGCCGCAGAGGGGCTGAAGGAAGCACATTTTTTTTTCCCATGAAAAGATACTCCATTAGCCTTTCTCACTGAAATGAGAAGGCTGTTACTAGGGAACTGGTCAAAACAGCCATGCACGCACGGAGTAAATATTGACAACAGGGCCTTCAGTCACATAGTTTCATGGACAGCAAGACCTCCTGAGGGTAAGTGGGCAGCGCACAGCACAGAAAGACAATGACAGGACCAGAAATGAAAGGAGGAAGCTCACCAGCTAGAGGCTGGATGGGTGGGGGACAGGAAGGACCAAGTCACCCCCACGGGTACCAATAGCAGGAGTCCCACAGAGGCACCATTCTGCACTATGAGTACCTTGCTGAAGGGGATCAGTATCTGCACACAACTTCTCCGCTGGGCTCTCTCCGTCTCTCCCCATCACCTTCCTCCACTACAGAGCAAGCAGCATCTTCACGCAGCCTTTGCGGGTCTAACATACCACAAAGCTTCCTCTTCACAACAGAAAGTTTTAACAGCGGGCCCAACAGAGCAACTGCTCACAGCTTCAAAACGACACCTGCCCGGCCTCAGGAGAGCTGGCGGGGTCACTTCTTACAAACTGTGATGTCTGGCCTATGCTATGGTTTTAATTTTTGAATTCACTGCCAAGTCTTCAAAGTCAAAAATTTTCACATAAAAACATATCAGGAGCTCTCAGCCTCCCTTGAGCAATTTGGAGCTCTGGCAACATAGGGCTTACATTCCTGAGATGTGGCTGAGAAGTAACACTTGGTCAGGAGCTAGAAGGCAGCTGTCCTCCAAGTTGCCACAGTCCACACCATTCCCTAGTACCCAGTACCCCGCTGGTCTCACCCATTTGTGCATCTGCCTAACCTCTGTTAGCATGCTCTATAGAAAAAAGGCAAAGCTCTGGCTTCCACTAACACAGAATGTCTAATCTTGGCAGGCCCCCATTTTTAAATCAATCATTTTGCAAAATTCCACTTTAAAAGACTCTTTGAAAAATAAATTGGTTTTAGATAACTTTATTGTTATCTTATTGTTTATACTCCCCATGGTGAACATATAACACAATAGTAAAGTTTTTAAAGAAACCTTGAACTTCACATAATGAGAATTTTCTCCATCAAATTCTACTCTTCAGTTTACAACCAGATTTTTACAGAATAATTCCATTAGACCTCCAAAGACCAGATAATCCTAATTATACTTAAATTGTTCCAAAGCCTAAGAAATTTTTTAAATCCATTTATTTTTATGAAGTAAATATAATATTGACACCCAAAACAGATAAATATCACACAAAAACATGAAGTAGTGACTAATCTCACTCATGAATTTCAACAAAAAAATCTTAATATGAGGGAAAAAGTTCTATTACTACATTTAAAAAAACAAAACAAAACAAACACCACTGGACTATTCTAGGAACATTAAAGATGGTTCAACATTTAAAAATCCATTAATATAATCCAACATATTAACAGATCTAAGGAAAAAAATCACGATTGCCTAAAAAAAAAAAAGAAAGAAAAAACTTCAATAAAATGTAACAACTTATTCCTAAAAAAAACACTCCATAAAATAGGAATTGATGATACTGCTTTAACATAAATACACACATCACACAGTCCTGAAGCCAGCATCTTACTCCCTGAGGTAGACACCCACTATCTCTACTACTATGTAACAATGAGTTGAGTATATCAGCTGATACAGTTAGATAAAAGAAAACAATTCTCAGCATAAGAATGGGAAAAGAAGTAAAATTACCTCCTTGCTGATATAATTATATATCTGGAACAACAAAGTAACTCAGTAAAGTAGCAGAATATATTAGTACAGCAATCAATGATCTTCAATAACCAGTTAGGAGATATAATGGAAGACAAAATTCCATATATGACATTAAAATAAAATACTGATAAACTGAACACCAATATAGAAAACATAGGAAAGCATTTAAAAGATCATACAAAGTAATGTAATATGACATAATTTGTAAGTGTAAAGTATAGAAGCAAACTAAATGTTTATATATAGGAGTCCATTAGACTAAACAATGGAATACTACACAGCAATACAGAAAAAATATATGAGAAAGATCTTCATAAACTGATTATGGAACATTCTCCATAAGACACTTCTTAGTGAAAAAAGAAAAGTAGAAAAAGGTTACTATTTTTTTTGCAAGAAGGAAGGAAAAAGAAAATATTCACATGTAAGTAGCTGTTTATTTTTACAAGAAACATGCAATAAACTAACAAGGGGAAAGTGATTACCTTTGGGGTGGGTAGAAAAGGGATAAAACAATTAAGAAGCTAATGAGCCCTCTCTGGGTACACATTATTATACACGTTGGACTCTAGATCCTGTTGATCTAAAAATTAAATTACATCAATGATAATGGGAGCTCCAATATTGCCTGGAAATAGAAAGAAATGAACTGTAACCATACAGTGAATTAGTAACATTATACTCAGAAGAAGAAAAGAAAGCAACACAGTCGCTACTGAGATACAGTCTAAGGACAAAAGAAACTGCAAGAGTAACTCGAATTTTACTGAGTAGGTTTGTTGATGGTAGTGTCATGGGTATGGCCAATTTTAAAATTATTTGGGGTGCAATGTGTAAATATATTGGTGTTGTTTATAACACTTTGGGGTTGTATATTAGTGTGTTTAGTTGGAAAGGCAGGGAAGGCATTTTGGATAAAAGCAGCAAGGAAACTTTTAAAAGGTTCAACCTGGGTGAAACTCTATATTCAAGGGATAAAACTGAAGAGCCAGAGGCAGATGAAGGTCTTTCACATACAGCTCCGGGGGTTCCACTCACATTGTCATCTGTGTCACTGAACACGAAGATGACCTTGGCCTTGTACCCCATGCTAAAAAGAGCTTGGCCTTCATCCAATACGCAAATAATCCGCCGTGGCAGCCATTCTTGGGCTGCAACATTCATCTCAAGATACTCAATAGGTTAAGTGAAACCGTGAGCTTAGATGTGAGAGAGAGTTTCATGGCTGGGTGGTCAGGAACGCTCAGTACAAACAAGTATCACAGATTCAGATCGGCAGAAAGGCACATGTTTTAAAACCTATTCCAGTTCTTTCGTATTTCTGTGACCTCTGACTAGAATCAAACAACATCTAATTGAATGGCCTTTACCCAATATAACTATTGAAGAAAAAAAAAATATATATATATATATATATACATACAGCTACTTAACCTATTGAAAATATACCCTTCATATCTTAAGGTAAAAGCAATTTATAAATCATTTTCAGAAAAGCTTTTTATTTCCAAGAAGTTAGCATAAACGTTTTAACTTCAGCATTTTAGGAAACATTCTGTGAGCAGCTTGAAATGTTTATTATTCACTTGCTTTTCTATGGTAAGTTCATAATAAAGTGACATCACTCAATCCTTTTTAGTCTAGAATCACATGGTAGCTTCTCAGATTCCAGCAGATAATATTTTAGAGTTCTTAGGAATGACATTGGGTAACTCAGCAGGTTCAAATACTTGTGTCCCATCTCAAAGTCTGCCCGCACTGACACGGGTCTGTCTGTGACAGAATTCACATTTTTGTACACTACCACCCAATCCAAAAGGTATGTGTGGCATCTCTCCCAGGCCTTATCTCATCTTGCTCAGGGAGTATTAGCTATCACAGTTGCTGAAAACAACGATTTACTCTCCCAGTTCTGTGGTGGTGAGAGGCTCGGCTGGGTGGTTCTTCTGCTGGGTCTTTCATGGAGTTCCACCAGAGGGTAGGAAGGCCTAGAACAAGCTTGTCCAACCCGTGGCCTGCAGCACAGGCAGCCAGGATGGCTTGGAATGCGGCCCAACAAATTCGTAAACTTTCTTAAAATAGGATGAGATTCTTTTGTGATTTATTTATTTATTTTTAGCTCATTCGCTATCGTTAGTGTTAGCGTATTTTATATGTGGCCTAAGACAATTCTTCTTCCAATGTGGCCCAGGGAAGCCACAAGGTTGGACCCCCATCCCGGCCCCTCCCCCACCCCCAGGCTAGAAGCATTTCAAACATGCTTCGTCACACGTCCAGCTCCTTGGCAGGGGTGGCTGGAAGCCTGGAACCTCTCTCTCAAGTGGAAACATGTCTTCATGGGCTCCTCAGACTTCTCACATGATGGCTGGACCCCAAGGGGTGGTGTTAATGTCTGAGGCAGTAATGGCAGAGTTCCTTAGACCCCATCTTGAAAGTTACACAGCGTCCCTCCTGCCATACTCTACTGGTAAATATAAGCCACAAGGCCAGCCCAGATTCCAGGGAAGCAGATAGAGACCCCGCCTCTCCCCAGGAGTGTGGCAAGAATCTATGGCCCAGGGCGCAGCCAGACAGCACCAGGCCCCTCAGACAAGGCACAGCTGTATTGACCTCGTGGCTGCGTGGTTCATACTTTTACAGAAGAGCAAGAACTCAGTCACAAGGCTTTCCAGCAAGAGAAGTTTGGTAACACAAAGAACCTGAATGCTTCTTCAGCTGTGCCTAGACAGGGGTCCGCACACTCTGCTGTGAAAGGCAAGAGAGTCAACATCTCAGGCCTTGGGGGCACTGCAGTCTCTGTCTCAACTATTCAACTCTGCCCTTGTAGCAGGAAAGCAGCCATATGTAAAAGAATGGGTGTGGCTGTGTCCCAGTAAAACTTTATTTATAACAACAGGATGTGGACCAGAGTAATGTGCTGGGCTCTGCTCTAGGGCAAGGAGCACTGGATTTGGGAAAGGGACACCAGGCCTGAAATGCAGCTGACCTCACTCCTCACTACCCGTGTCACTTCAGCTGAGTTTCTTAAGCTTGTGGAAGTTTATCTTCTACATCTAAAACACGGGGATAACCTCATTCATGGCCCATGGTGGTTTTAGGGAGTGATATATATTCAAAAGGGCACAGCACACCTTCCAGTAAAACAAACATGCCTCAGTTCCCACAGACGTGCCTCAGTTCCCACAGACGTGCCTCAGATCCCACTGACGTGCCTCAGTTCCCACAGAAGGGCCTCAGTTTCCACAGATGTGCCTCAGTTCTCACAGACATGCCTCAGATCCCACTGACATGCCTCAGTTCTCACAGACGTGCCTCAGTTCCCATAGATGTGCCTCAGTTCCCACAGACGTGCCTCAGATCCCACAGACGTGCCTCAGATCCCACTGATGTGCCTCAGATCCCACTGATGTGCCTCAGTTCTCACAGATGTGCCTCAGTTCCCACAGACATGCCTCAGTTCTCGCCTGAGGGGACTGAAGAACAGCTGCTCAGGAGGGGTCACAGGGAAACCCTGCTGGGCAGGAGAGGAGGGACTGTTGGGCACTGTTTGCCAATGAAATGGAACCTTCTCGAATGAAAATTATGTTTCGCAGCACACTGAACAGTCTTTGTGAAAGACCTGGTACCATTCTGTTATCTCTAGATAATAAAATATCTTGTGTTAAGGCCTAAAAACAGCACTGACACAACTGGTATTTCAACAACAACAACAACAACAAAAAGTCGTACGCATGGCCAGTGGGGAGAAAAAAACAATCAAAACCAGTAAGCCTCAGAAATGTTATTACTCATAGTTTGTTCAGAGGAACTGTGGTACAGTCCTACCATATTCGAGCTGGTTTGGTAGCCTCTGAAAGGTTAATAAAAGCAGTCTCTGAGACAAGTATTTACTTTCTGTAAGGCTAAAAGCTTGATTAGAATGTTTTAACATGTGAGTGCAAGGCTTGTTTTTCTGAAATTGTCCCTTACAGAAAAAAACATATTCAAAACACTTGTTTGCGTCTATCCTTAGCCAAGAGGACTTCGAAGCACTGAAGTATTTTGTTTGCATGTCCCCTCGCAGGGCATCCCTTTATAATACCCAGAGTCTTCTAGGAGTATTCCACATAAATAACCAGCAGCCTTCTAATTCCTGCTCTGGCAAATTCCACTTCACCCGCAGGAAAGTGGAGCTATGAGAAGCTGAGTGACTTGCCCACTGATGAAACCTTGTCCACCCGAGGACTGTCCTGCAGCACACTCCTGAGCAGGACCTGGGCCACAACACCTACTTGCAGTTTCAAAGTCCCCTTCTCCCACAGCTGGGTAGCCCAGGCCAGGGCAGCTGTCTGCCCCCAACCTCCATGAGAGACAGCTGCATTCTGGAGCAATGGCGTCAGCTACATCCTAGAAGGGTGTGGGTTCCCTCCTAAACCCCAGAGCGAGTGCCAATGGCTGCCATCATTTGGATCGAATGTCCCCTTCCAAAGCAACCTGGACCACTTCCAGGGCAAAGTACCATGAATAATGTTAAAACCAAGGCAAATGTAGGGATGAATGGACTTGCCCCTCCTGATTCATACATTCATAGATGGTAATCTACTATTGGTCTCCTGATTCAGAAATTACATGGGCAAAGAAGTGAGATGACTTAGCATTAAGACAAACGAAAGTGGACATTCCAAAAAACACTTGTATTTGTACTTGAGCAGAATGGAATTCTCACATGATAGCCAGGATGTCTATATTAAGTATCTCGGGCCAATCTTCTACTAAATAAAGTTCACATGATACTTGGAGCTCTCCAGACAGCTGATTGTTCTCCCCATATCTCTAGCTTTGGAACTTGAGCTTCAAAGTAGCTCCTTGCCTGCTTTTGCCATGGCCAGAGGCCATTCTGTACTCAGGTGGTGTGAGTGTGATAGGCTACCAAAGGACCCGTAGATAACAGCTGCCTCTCTCATGCTATGTGTGTGTGTGTGTGTGTGTGTGTGCATGTGCGCGCGTGCACACGTGCATCTGTGTGGGTAAGTACACACACACACTTAAGACCGATGCTCATGTAAGATGGTAACATGAGGGGAAGCCGGGTGAGGGGTATATGGGAACTCTGTATTCTCTTTGCAACTTTTCTGTAAATCTGAAATTATACCACAATAAAGAGTTTAAAAAAAAACAACTTT
>PVKE010005794.1:0-35069 GCA_004027555.1 Craseonycteris thonglongyai
GGGGAGGGCGGGGCTCCGTGGAGGGCGGGGCTCCGTGGAGGGAAGGGGCTCGGTGACAGGGGGCCCGGCTGGGGAGGGCGGGGCTCCGTGGAAAGGAAGGGACTGCGTAGGGGGAGCGGTTCTGTGGGGGAGCTTATGGAGGAGGGGATGGGTTAGTGAGCCGGGGGAGGTGGTGTGTGAGCTGGGGAGAGGGCTACCTGAGGAAAGGTAGGGAGAGGAGTCGGTGAGGACGGGGCTGCTAGGCGGTGTCCACAGGGGTGCTGTGTGTGTGGGGGGGAAGGTCGTGGGGTGGCTGGAAGAGCGGTGTGGGGGAGAGGGCGTCCCTAGGGTTGATCAGGGAGGGGGTAAGGGTGCTCCGTGGAGGTGGGACGAAGCCATCCACGGAGAGGAAAGCGATTCGGAAGAAGGGCAGCTCAGTGAAGGGGACGGCATGGCGGGGGAGCGTTTGAGGGGGAGGGCCGTGCCCCGTGCTCCCCGGGGCCACGCCTGCTCACCGTTTCCCGTGCCCGCCGTGGCCTCGCTCGGAGCTGGGCTCCGGCCCGGGGCCGGGGGCGCCACCACCGCCGCCGCCCGAGTCGCTGCTGGACTGCCTGCTGAGCGAGCGCGACGAGCCCCGGGGCGGGGCGGGCCGGGGGCGCCGGCGGCCCCTGCGGCGGGGCGCGGGCGCCGGGGACCGCGAGCACCGCCGCCGCCGCCGCCGCCGCCGCCGCCGCCGCCGCCGTCTGGCCGGCCCGCCCGCCGCGCGGCCTCCTCTGCCCTGCGACGACGGCGCCGAGCGCGGACTCGGGCTCTGCTGCTCCCGCGCGGGCGGCGTGGCCGCACCGGCCTCCGCCGGGTCGCCGGCCCTAGGCGAGGGCGAGCTGGGCTTCTGACGGGGAGAGAGGCAGAGAGGGCACAGGGGTGGGGGAAGAGGGAGGCGGAGAGACGGAAGCAGAGACGGAGAGCCCAGAGAGGAGAGCGGCAGAGTCAGAGGAGACAGAGAGGAGGGGCAGGGGCAGTGGGGAAACAGACCGAACGGATTCGAGGAGGCCGGAGAAAAGAGGGCAGAGAGAGGAGAGAGAGAGCGAGCGAGAGAGAGAGAGAGAGAGAGAGAGAGAGCGGGCGGGAGGGGTGGGGGGAGAGAAGAGGAGGGGGCTTTCACCGGGCCCAGGCCGGGGGCTGCCAGTCCCGGAGCATCGCGCACACGGTTCCCCGCGCCTGCCCTGCCTCTGCCTCTCCTGCGTGTGTCCACCTTCTGGCCTCAACAGTGCAGCTCATGCAAGGTTCTCCGCATGCAAAACACAAGAGGGACGGAGCGGTGGGGGGCGAGGGGCTGACAGGGAGGGGGCTCCAGGACGGGCACGGGGGGCTGCCATTGCCTCCCGACGGGCGGACGATCCCGGCAGAGAGAAGAGAGAGGGCGGGCACCTGAAGGCCGGGCCAGGGCCAGCCCAGCGGACCAGGCTCCCGGCGCTTGGGGGTGGGTGAGGGCATGGAAGGGCACACAGCACACAGATGGGGGTAGGGGTGGGTGGGACAACTGAACTCAAAACTGAACCGAAGAAAGGGAAGAAAAACAGAAATAAAAAACAAAATCCACAAATGTCATTAGATACCAAAATCAAAAACAATGTCTGAATTCCTGGGGAACTGACATTCTTCTGTTAACATTTTTCTTTCTTTGTATTCCGGCCCTGCAGAGACCTGTGGAGCTGTCAGTAGCACCCAACTGTCTTTCTGTTTCTCTCTTTTCTTTCTTTTTTTTTTTTTTTTAAGTTGTTTTTTTTTTTTTTTTTAAGTCCCTCTTGGTTAACGTCCACTTACCAATAAAGTGGCACTTCCTCCTTTAGTAGGTAAGATGTGTAAGAGAAGGGAAAAGTGTGGTAGCGTAAGTTCATCATTAGATTCACAAAAATGCAAGAGAGATAGAGATAGAGAGAGAAAAACTCAACCACCCCATTCTAGGCCAAGAGGAGGCTACACTGCCTCTGGAGGAAGGACTGGCAGCACCTGGCTTCTCGGGCCTGACCGGGCACCTCCTGGGTGACCGCTGGATAGAGATGTCAAATGTTTTTCCGAAAGTGCAGTTAGAACACAGGATCTGGATACAGAAAACCTGAAAGGGCACCTGGTATCTTCAACAGGGTCCTGGTTGGGGACCAGGGTCTGAGAGCCTGCCGCTACCTCACTGAGTGACCCTGGCTAAGCCACATCTCCATTCTGGGCCTCAGTTTCCCCATCCACAAATGGGAGGGTCGGGCTTTTTTTGCTTCTTGATGCTCTTTCCAGAGCAAATACTCCAAGATTCTCTGCACACCCCTGACCACCTTCTCCATCCTCCTCCCTCCACAGAATGAACCCTCCTCCTGTCCTTGCACTTCCTTCCATCTAATAACAGTGGATTACCCTTGTCTGTTTATAAGTCTGCCCCTCACTCCCATTTGAGCCTCAATCACCAGCACCCACTTGACTTTGAGAACTTCCAGGGAAGATCTGGTGTTGAAATCAGCCCTGTAACCTCAGTTCTTATCACAGAACTTGGTACCTAGTAGGCTCTCAATGTGGTTTGCCAAGGAAGGAAGACATGCCCTTATAAGGTCCAGAGCCAAACTAGGGAGACCTAGGACAGGGGCAGGATCTGGGCCAAGTTCCGCAGGCAGGCTCTTGAGATGAGAGAACAAAACCAGCTGCCATCCCTCAGGGCACTGGAAGGGACTGGAAGGCATGTGGTTGGCATGGCCCTCGTGCTCTGCAGGGGCAAGGTGCTGCCAAGGCCTCTCTGTGCAAGCCTGGATCTAGCCTCAGCATGGCGGTAGAGCCAAAAAGCCAGCCCCATTGGTGGAAAGACAGCCGGCTCGTGGCTGAAGCAGCCAATGAACACAAGCCAAGGCAGGTGAGAGCAGCTGACAGAGCCACACGGGCCATGAAGACCTTCTGAGAGAGTCTGGCATTTCTGTTTGGGGCAGAGGCAAGCATAAGTGGGCAGAGAAGATAGTAGCCGGTACGAGGGTGCTCCTCTGAGCATCCTGCACCTAGGCTGGGTTGCTCAGCTATGGCCCCTCTGCGATGGCAGTTCCACTCTTCATAGACCTTCCAGGAGACACTGGCTGTCACATGCCCTCCATCCCAGCTAGCACAGCTGCCAAGCCCCTAGCGCTCAGTCTGCCATCCAGCATCCTTTTCCTCCCAGAGGAGGCAAATGAAAAAGAAGTCTCCAGGTTCATCACATTTCCAGTTTCTTTCCTATTCCCTGGGTTGTCAAAGAGTGTAAACAGATACTAGACGCGGAGTGGGGGCCCTGGCAGCCCATGCACAGTAACCCATACCCAAGGAAACACGGGACCCTGCCTTTGCTTGCTACTTGGGGGGTGGGGGTGGGGCAGCAAGGCAAGGGGCCAGAATACTAAGCTTGGGAATTGGGACCTGGGTGTGAATTCTGCTCCAACCCAGGCTGGACCCAAGGAGGAAGCCAGCAGTGAAGGAAGCGGATCAAGGGCCACAGTGTGCCTCCCCACCGCACTGCAGGGCCCCCTCCACCACCCACTGTTGGGCTGGGCGTGGGTAGGAGTGTTAGGAACAAAAAGGGTCTGGGTTTGGTGGATGCCCATCCCCATGATGTTGCTGTCCCTGGGCCAGATCCCCTGTGCTGATCTGGACTCTCCTGCCTGCATGTCTTGAGGTCTAATCTCTTCTGCATTTTCCTCTTACCTCCTCCAAGCCAACTGGCTGCCATAGCCCAAGATGATAGTAATTGGGCTAATGAGGCAGAGTTAACATGCAGGAATCAGTTCTGATGAGAGCTTGCTGTGAGACCTTTAAGGAAGGGACACAACTCTAGGGCCTCGGTTTCCCCATTGGCAAAATGGCCATAACTGGGGTCTTTGCTGAACAAGGTGGGCCTGTTCAGGGGTTGAGAGGTTCTTTATAGAGTATAACTGACTGTCCCCTCACAGACAAACAGGATCAGAGCAGTGCAGGAAGGCCTGGGGCCCTATGGCATGGATGGTGGGGGGTGGGAGGAAGGGGCTTCTGGATATGGTGGCAGATAGTGTCTTCCCTGGGGGAAGATTCCTAGGGCCAATCTCACCCATCTTCTCAGAAGCCCTCATGAAAGGGTCAGCATGGTCCTGCCCAGAGGGTGAGCCTCATTCACAACTTTTCTGGGTCTCATTCTTCCCAGGAATTGAGCAAGACCCAAGTCTAGACACCATGGGATCTCATCGCTGGACAGGACCGTGGTGGCTAATGACCACCAAACATCTCTGGAAGCCTGCTCTGTGTAACTCCTGCTCCTCTTGCCCCTCTTCCTCTCTCTGACTCAGCCTAGCTAATACCTGTCTCACCTCTACAGCAGCCCAAGGCCACCACCTCTAGGAAGGCTCTCTTGAGCCTCACCGAGTTGGGTGCCCTTCTCTGTGAGCCCATAGGCCCTTGTTCGGCCTTTTACTAGGGACTGCACCAGAATGTGCTAGGGCTGGGGCTACTGTAACAAGCAGAGCTCCCCACCCACAGTTCAGCTTTCCCCCCTCACCATTCTGAGTGATCTTTGTTATCCAGCCAGCAGATGGGGGCTGCAAACTCAGGTCTGCCAGCCTGTCCCCTGGCATGGACACCCAGACAGGGCCTGGCATGAAGTGCTCAGCAACTGCTTCCTTAGTGTGTGTGTGAATGAATGAATGAATGAATGAGACCTTGCCTGCCTCTCAGCCCTGCTTCCAGGAGTCCCTCTGCTCCTTGGTACCACCTGCTACCCAACATCTTTTCTGTTTCCTTTTTTAAAGTTTCTTAATTGTTTTAATGAAACTTTATCTCGGGTTAAATTTATGTGATACCTAAACAACCATTTGACATAGTTAATTTGGAGAGAAAAAAGTACAATGATATTGGGTGATCACTGACTTCCTACCCAACAGCTTTTGTTTTGCTTGTGTAAGAGATTTTTGAGGGGACAAGACAATGGGAAGAGAGTAGCAAGGAACAGTGTGCTTGCCTGATCCTAGTATTCTTAAAGCCAAGAATAAGTGTCTGGGATCACCACGCCCTCTAACTCAGCATCTGAGGGTCCTGTTTCTGGGTTCCTAGTCACATCAGGTACTCCTTGAGGGCGAGACTGCAGTGCTTTCTCCTTCCCTGAACGATTTCCGTGTCTGCACTCTTAGTACTGCCCAGGGCTCGGGATGTTCGGAATGGGCGAGCTCCTCAGGACCTGGGATCAGCATGCGGGGAGGTGAGGCCTTCTCTTTTCAAAGCTGAGGATGGAGGCCCAGGGAGGCCTCCTACAGGTTAGGACGTTAAACTTCTGTAGCTGCTCCCAGGTGGGATGGGAAACAGTTTAAAGGGCAGGGATGGGGAGCTGGGGTCCCTGAGGACCTACCTCTGACACATGCCCTCAGTGTGTGTGTCCGGATGAGCACTGGCCTAGGAGTCACAAGTCCCAGGACCTAGCTTCAGGAGTACTGACTATACCTTCTGGATCATTCTGTACATTAAGCGTAAATTAGGCAGATGAAAGGATGCTGGGAAAAGGAGGGAGCCCCTGTCTGGATTGGGTAGTGGTCCAGGCAGGGGAAGGGTTAACTGAGAATTCCCTCTATCCCCCAAATTGCCCCACAGAAACTTTGCTAAGTAGGCTCTCTAAGTCCAACACCTGCCCTTGGCCAGCTCATCCCCCACCCAAAGTTCAGCAACCATCACATCCCAGGGATGGAGCTGTGACGTTCAGCCCTGGTGCCAGCTGCTGCCCGGAAGTCCTGCAGCTCCCTCCCTAAAGGTCTGCTGCTGCCAGGGCCCGGCCCCAGGAGCCCAGGAGGCCCCAGAATGTGGGGCAGGGCTCTTCCCCCAGATTTTACCTCAGCCAGAACTTCCTCCAGGATCTGAGGCCAAAAGGCCCAGCCCAGGCCCCACCACCACTACTTATTGCCCAAGTGGTTCCCAGGGGCCAGCAGGGGTGAGTGGTGAGAGGCAAGAGGCTTAGCAGCTACTCCAGAAAACAAAAATCCAATGGGCTCAACCGCAGCATAGAGTTCAGGAAGGGAACACAAACTTGAAATGCTAAACCACACAGAAATGCATTCGGACAACAAAATGAGAAAGAGAGGGAGTGAAGGGGAGTGGGGGATGGGGGGAGTGGAGAGGAGGAAGAAGGAGCAGGGAAGGTGGACAGGAGGGAAGAATGAACCAGAAAAGTTGTTGGGGAAAGTCAAGAGAACCAAATGACAAACCAGGAAACACAGCTTTGTAGCTCATTTGGAGAAAATGCAAGTTACAAATGAGTAGTCACTAAAATAAAGAAAAGGGAAGGGGAGAAAACCAACCAGAGCGAGACTGAGAGAAAGAGAGAGAAAGAAAACCACATTCAAACCAAGCAGAGTGGTGGGGCTTATCTGGAGATGGGAGCGAGCGAGCGCACAGCTGAGCCCGGATACCTACCTTCTCAGTGGTCAGGGACAGGAATGCAATAATAAAAAAGAAAAGAAGGTCTCCGCATTGGGAATGCAGAATGGGGAAAGACAGTGACTCTAAGCTGTGCTCCCCCCTTTGAATTGGCATGTGGGCAGCCAAGTGTGGCTGTCTATTCCCAGGGAGGGGAGAAGGCTCCTGCCCAGCCATTTGTTTGCTCCCCACTACCCCCCACAGGCTCCAATAGCCAAGCTTTTCTTAACTGTTTAAACAACAGAAAACCACCAGAGGGCATGCAGGAAGCAGCTGATGGAAGCAGGACCACAGGGTGGACGAAGGAGGGGCTGGCAGCATGGGGAGAGAGGCCCATTTCCAGGGGAGAGATGGAGAGAAATTGAGAAAGATACAGAAAGAGAGAGATAGAGAGAGAGAGAGAGAGAGAGAATGAATGAGTGAGAGAGAGAGAGAGAGAAAGGCAGAAAGAAACAGAGAGAAAGGTGGACTCAGCCAGAAAGAAGAAAGAGAAGCTTTTAAACAAGGCCAATCAGTCAGAGTAGACAAATGGGGTGAAAGGGGAACTATGTATTTAAAAGGGAAGGCAACCACAGATTCAGTTTGGAGGATTGATCCTGTTTCAAGTCAACCCCACTCCCTTTCTGCTTGGTGTCAGCATCATTGTAGCAAAATTCATCCCTCCTGCTTCCCCTGGCTTAATCCTGGAAGAAATGCCATGATGTCCCTATTCTGACTGCCTCACTCCAGCCATGGTCACTGCTCTTTCCTGGGGGTGGGAAGGAGAGAGGTCTGGGATGAGGCAGGTCAGGGGGTGCCATGGGCACCTCTTCCTGCCTTCACCCTAGGCTGCTCATTTCATGATGAAATTTGAGCAGAGGCAGAGGCCAGGGAGCCCGGCTCTGGCATTCAGCCAGTAGCGAGGCTTCCCTCGACACTTCCAATGCTGGGGACAGGTGGAGACTACTGCTAAGGCTACAGTCCCTACACACCCTGTCTGGCCAATATTCTGGGCCCTGGGCTCAACATCTAACATTTCACACTGTGTGACCTTGAATAGCTTCCTTCCCTCTCTGCCTCACTATTTCTCTCCACATATGTGGAAACTGTGAGGGCTTAGGGCTCCCTGAGTTGCTGATGCAGCAGTCAGACAGTCAGGCTGTGTAACTCCAGGCCCACCAATACCCTGGTCTCTGCGTGCACAAGCCTCAGTGCCGGGGAGTGGAGAGAGCTGGGAGCCTGCTATGGACATCTGGAGGGATCCCCAGGAAGAAGGCAGGAGCTGAGACGCCCCCAGCATCCACCTCCCAAATCCTCCTCCCCTTGCTCAGGGCTCCTGGAATATGCTTTCCATGGACCACCCTCTCCACGTCTTGGCTGTGGCTGGGGGTCTTGAGGTTAGAGGGTCTCCTTTTGGATCTATTTCAAAAATGCTGTGTGACCTTGAACTGGTCATTTGACCTCTCTGAGCTGCAAAGAACAGTAAGAATCCAGGAATCCCTTTGGGCATTCAATTCTGGCCTGGGATGGGAAAACAAAGAGATATTAGGAGCTAGCACCCTACTGGCCTCAGTCTCAAGACTGAATTTATTTATTTATTTTTTTTGCCTGGGAGCATCTGGCTTTGAAGCCCTGCCCTGAGCTAAACTCTCTTGGGTATCTTCAGTTTTTCCAGGGCCTCATGAGGATCTGAGGTCTGGCAAGAAGGTACTGAGCAGCCTGTCCCTGTCGGGCCCAGCCACCTTACATTAGACAGCCCTGATGAGGCACAGGAAGCTCACGGCCCTGGGAAGTTCCTGGGGGTGCTGGGGCAAGTCTGCCTCCCTGGCCCTCCCTGCGTCTTGTCTGTTCCTTATATACAGGGACACAGAGCACAGTCTGCACCCCTTTTGTTCATTTGAAAGCTGAGGCAGTTATACTGCACAGTGCCCCGGGTTGAGGAGACTGCTACAGCTGCAGTTGCTGCATGTTAGGCAGAAGTGGCTGGCATGGGAATTGATTTTTAAGAGTTATCTTCCCTTTTAAATTCTGATTACAAAGGAAAACAGAAGTATATAAAGATATGTATATGATTAATGTTCACTTGAGATTCAAAAATCATCTCTGCATTAGGAGGAGAGGCTCCCATAGTAACACGCACGAAAGCAAAATTCTAGAACAGAGAAGATAGAAAAAATCCCAGAGAGATAGTTTGCATTTCTGTATATTACCAAAAAAAAAAAAAAGGAAGGAAAGAAAATATAAACAAAAATAAAATCATAGGAAGAGTTACATAAACTTCCCCACCCTCTTCCCTTGCCACTAAAGGAGAAATGGAATCACAATATTACCACGTTTCAAATGGGAGGCTAAAAAAAACAAACAAAAACATAGACGGGGTTAAAAACGGTGAGCTTTTCCTTTTCCATTTGTCTCTCTCTCTCTCTCTTTTTTTTTTAAGGTAGCATCCAAAAATACCTCCCCCAGTACTTTTCCCAGAAACATTTTTGGATAATGCAAAGTCTGTGAGCCACACCCCCATCTCAAGGGAGGTCAGAGAGAATGAACCTCATTTCACTCCTAGGAAAGGCGTTGTGGGCAAGGAGGGGACCTGGGTGCGGGAGAGAAGCAGGATGTTCTGAAGGCCCTGATCCCCCAGGGCCCAGAAGGTAGGAAGCGGATTTGGGGACCATGTTTTATGAAAGGAGTAACAGTGTTGTCGCCTAGAAAACTCCCAGGACACTGTCAAAGTGGAGTTGCATTGTGGAAGGGAGACAGGCTTGAGGTGCTGCCGAGGCTTCCTGCCTGGCCGGAGGCGAGGCCACCTTCCCTGACTGCTGGCTCCTGCAGTCTACCTACTTGCTGTGGCCATTTTGTCCGCACATGCCCAGGGCCCTTGTAGGGGCTACTGCTCAGGCCTCCAAGGCTGGGGAGGGACCAAGAGTGGGAAGCGATCTCCTTTCCATCCTGGCTTGAAAGACCCTGCATTTCTGTACCTCTGAGGATGTAAAGCACCCAGGAGCCAGTGTTTGGGCCACTGTGCTGTGAGGGCTCTGTGCTCATGGGAATGATGGGGGCGGGCAGACTGGGCATCACATCTGGGGGCTGTCCCTGTCCTTGCTGCCCTTAGCTACCTCGGTGTGCCTTCTCCCACACCCTAGACAGATCCAGGGACACTGGTGTGATCCCCACGTGGCCCAACCAGGCCCCTCACAGCTCAGGAGCCTCGCCGATGGGGGCAGTCAGGTAATGTCCTTAAACAAACTTAACCTTGAGACCAAGAGCCTCTGTCAGGTGCCCTTGGCTCTCCTCACTAAGGCTGTGGGACTGAGGGAATTTGAGAAGAGAAAGGGAGAAAGGAAAACAGCCAAAAATCAAAACAAAACTGACCAACACGGACATGTTTGCTGCTGAGACCTAAGGTCTGGGGTGGGGCAGCTCCCCCTCCCTGCTGAGGATTCTGGGGGCAGCCTGCAGATCTGGGGGGGGGGCAACCCGCAGGCTGCCTATCCCAAGTCCCTTGTGTCCACCCAGTGCCCTTGCCGATGCTGCAGCCCATTTTCCCTGAGGGGGCCTCTACCCTGTACTCTAAGATCAAAAGGCAGAAAGGAGTGTGGACCTCCCCCGGGGCCTGGGAGAACCCCCCCACCCAGACCATCCATCTACCAGCTCCTACCATCACCATACCTGCCTGTGGGTCTCAAGGAATCTGTGCCCCTCCTAGAAGATGGATGGGGGATTTTGGGGGTGGTGTTGGTATGGTTTCTGAAGAAGCAATGGGGAATGCCTTTGGGTACAAGCACTGGGAGGTGCCTTAGGAAGGAACCCGCAGGTTTGAGACCGCTGTCCAAGCCAGGGCAGTACCAGGGAAAAGACAGGACTCTCCCTGGAGCAGGGACCTTAGAATGAAGCTCTGTGGTGGCAAGGGGACTGAGATGGGGGCAGGGATCTAAAAGGGGGAGGGGCTCCTGAGGGGCTGAGGGAGAGAGGGTGCTCTGAGGGGGAAAGGACTTGAGGGGAGAGGGAAGCTCCTGCCCAAGTGATGCCCAGGGGAGATCCTATCTCTTGAGTCCTGTTCCAATGGCCATGCCCCCTCCCACTCCAATATGTCTGGGATAGGGACGCAAGAGATCTTGGTTCTTCTCCAGCTCTTTATCCAAATGGCTGAGTGCCCGAGTGGTCAACCCTCTGTAGCCTTCAGTTTGCCAAGTTCAAGGGTGGCCCAAGCCTGCGGGGGCGGGGCTCATCCTGACACTAGGGCCAGGTGGGCACAACAACCAAGCACTCCAGGCCGCTCCCGTGCTGGGAGGGAGCATGGGAGGGGAAAGCGGCCCGAGGGAGGTGTGCAGCACCCCCACCCCGTTACACACTCACTGTCCCCTGCACAGCAGCGACCTGTCCACCCCAGCACGGCGCAGCCCGCGCACGGGAACCTCTGCAAAGGGAGGCGTACGTACATCCGGCGGGCTGTGCGCCGAGCCCGCGCGGCCCGCGTGCGCTCCGCTCCGCTGCCTGCTGCCGCCGTTCTGCTGGGGCGACCCCCATCCGCTGCCGCCCGACAGGGAAGGCGACTGGCTCCCGCTGGACCGCTGGCTGCCCGTCTTCCGCCGGTCCTCTCGTTGCTTGGGGCTCAGCCTGGGGGCAGGGGACATGAAGGGAGTGGACGTGTGATGCCCTCTGCTAGGCCTCTGCGGGAAGCCCCCCACCTGCCCTCTCACTGGGCCGGGAACTCTCCCGTTTAAAGAGCAAAGCCCCAGCCCTCACACGGCCTCGATTTCCCTGTAAGGTCTGGGCCGCCTTTGGGCAGGGGCCGCAGCTCTTCCTCCCGCAGGCCCAGGTTGGCCCCAGCACTGCCCTGGTAACTCACCCACTGATGAATGCTGTTCTATCAGCCCCCTCTCCTGTGGGTACTTCATCTGCAAGTCCCCTCCCCCTAGCACAGCCACATCTGGAGCGCTCCCAGGGGCCCATACCCTACCTGCTGGGGGATCGGGAGTCACTGTCCCGGGAGGAGAGTGAAGGGCTGTGGGAGCTGTCGCTGCTGCGGTGATGGGACCTCCGGCCTGGGGATTCCGTGGCATGTGGCCTGGCAGAGAAACCAGCCTGTTCCTGTTCTGCTTGACTTCCCATGGAGGACCAGCCTCCACTGCCCGCCCCCAAGTCTCCTACCAAAATAACACAAACATGTCCATGCTGGCATACAGTGTAGCCAGGCCCTGTGGGTCATTTGTGGGAATTGGGAAAAGGAGCCCTGTTTTCTAGACAGCCTGTCCCCTAAGACCTCACTCACCCCTTTGTGATGGGAGGGGTGGGGGTTACAGTCCTGAGCTGAAAAGCCCCTGGACTGGGAGGTAAGAAGCCTAGGTTTCAGTTCCAGCTCTGCGGCTGATGCACAGGGGTCTTGGCTTACTCTCTGGCTCTGACTTTTTCCATCTGGATATGAAATGAGCTGTCTCCAAGGGCCGGATTCTGTGATTCTAGGAGGCCAGGTTTGCTGTGTGGAGGAGAGGGGCGGGGATGAGGGGCTGGAGAATGGGGAAGAGTGCTCACCTCTTCCTCTCTTTGTTCTCTTTTCTTTTGCTCTTGGAGCTTCGAGATCTACAGAAAACAGAGACTATAGTGATAGCACAGTCTGAGCCAGGCAGGGGGAGGGCGGGCCTTCCCAGAACTGATGTGAGCCGTCCCAAGGATATATACACGGGCTGCTGGTGACCGCTGGATGCAGCAGGGGCCACACAGGCCCACAAGAAGGGGTGGGGGGACGGGGGAAGACGGAAATTGAAGGGCCACGATTTAATGTTAGTTTAGGCTCCTCCCCACCTGGCATGTGGCCTTGGGTAAATTCCCACTGCAGGAAGGGGGCTCCTCAGGGCTGCTGGGAGGGGCTCTGGTTCCCATGCCAACCCTGGAGATGTGACTGCCCCCCATCTTTCCCTCATGCTCAGTCTTCTACTTCCTCCAGCCCCTTCTCTGCCTGGGCTCCTGCCTTTCACTTCCTGCTCTCCTCTCCCCAATCCATCCTGAACAAGTCACAGTCCTGCTCAGAGCCCGATGATGGCTCCCCGCCCCCTGGGGGCTCCCCTGTAGCCTGGCAGTCAGGTCTGTTGGGAGCTGCCATCTGTGCCTTTGACACTCCAGCTCTAGACACAGCCCATCCGCTCCATCTTATACACTGAGGCATGCCCTTTCCCTGCAAACACTGGATTCGGATGCTTCCGCCTTCCTGACCGACACCACTGCGTGGGCACTGCCGGGTTGACTGGCAGTCCTTGGGGCCTGCATGTCAAGGCTGACTCATGGGGCAGGCACGGACTGCAAACACGTGGCCTCACCCTCCTGCCTCCGGGCCCCAGTCCCCTGCCTGGGTCTGAGAAGGAGTCCCTGGAGTGGGAGGGTGAGCAGGGCAGGACCCTCACAGCCCCCCTCCCATTGTGACTTCTTCGGGGCCTTGGTCTCTGCCGGGGAAACTAGCCGTTGTCCACATCCTCCCGTCATGCCTCCATAGGCACTGCTCACCTGTGCCGTCTCTTCCTCCTAGACCCAGAATCAGACCTGTAGGGCCACAAAAGGGTTCTCTTGAGCCTGCCTGAGGTGACCCACAGCCACCAATCAGGTTCTGGGCCTCACAGAAGTCAGAGTCCCCAGGGAAGGGGGGTACCTGTCTCTGCGGTGCTTCTTCACACTCTTCTTCTTCTTCCGCAGGGGTGAGGAGCTCCCACAGCTGCAGACACAGGGGTGGGAGTTGGGCTCCAGTGAACTGGGGCTCAGGACGGGGAGGGACATGCAGCTGGATATGGCTGAGGAAGGCTGCATGCTTGGGGCATCGAAGCTGGAAAGGGGATTCCAGGCCATGAAGCCAACGGCCCGTTTTGGAGTGAACCAAAGCCAAGAGGACCCGAAAGGTCCCTAACAGTAGTTCATGGAGCTGTGTGTGTTGTCCCCTGGGTTCCCTTCTAGCCCCCTTGACATTGTAAGAGCACTTTTTCAAATGCAAAGGTCAGAGGCTGTAATGGTGGGATTTCTGGCCTCTGTGGGAAAAGACTGGTGGTGTCCAGGGGCCAGGTCCTGCCTCTGGGGGATGGTCCTGGAATCTTACCCACCTACAGACACCCCCCCAGCCCCGCCTTGTCCCCACCCCCAGCCCCGCCATCACTGACCTGCACTCAGAGCCTAGTCTTCTCTTTTTGCTGAGGGCCAGGGGAGAAAGAAGGACAGACATTGGATGGGGTTAGTTGGAGCCCCAGACCTTTGTCAGGGTCTCACTCAAGGACAGGGGAGGAGGCTCTAGAGATGGGAACCATAGATGAGACCCAGCCGAACGCCTCCTCCCCAAACCACTCACACTTGTGGTGGTGAGTGCAGAACCACTGGGATGGTGGAGACAGGGGCGGGTCGATGTGTCTGGTTCTGGGGGCAGGTGAGAGCCTATGTGGGGGCTCCGTGAGGGGAGGGGCTTGGTGACGGGAAAGGGGCTGAGTAATGGGAGGGGTCAGTTAGGGGGAGGGCACCTGGGGGGCCGCACAGTGAGGGGGAGCGATTCAACCAGGGCAGAGGCGCTCAGCGAGGGCAGAGGCGCTCAGCGAGGGCAGGCTCACAACTGCAGTCAGGTCCCTGCAGGGCTAGTGTGGACACCTGGATGGGGGGGCCCACCACGCCCCTCCCGTCCACCCCGGCTCTGGCCGGGGCTCTCACCGGCTCCTCCGGTGGCCGCCTTTCTTTTTCTTCTTCTTCTTGGGAGGGGGCGACGCAGAGCTGCTGGACCAGTGCTTGGTCCTGAGTGAAGGGGGGCGGGCGGAGGTGAGAGGGAGGGAGGCCCCGCCCTGCCCCGCGCCGCCCCCACCCGACGTGAGGGGCTCTAACCTGTACCCCCGGTGCCCACGGTAGCAGGCGGCAGGGCAGTCACAGTCCACCGGGCCGTCGTCCTCGTCGAAGGGCGCGTATTCCAGGCCCTGCTCGGCGCCCTCCGGCGGCCGCGGGGTCTCCACCAGGCTACCAGCGACAGGGACGCTCAGCACCCGCCCCCGTGGGCCGGGCCTTCCTGCTGCCCCTTTCTCGGTGCAGCGTCCCAGGCTTGGTCCACCCCGCAAGATCCAGGGCGCAGCCAGCTCCGGGATCTGCAGCCTGGACCCCTAGAGGCTCAGGCCAGGATTTTGGGAACCCAACAGTGAGCCTCCCTTACAGCCCGCCCCCCCCCCCTAGCCTCAACGGTGTCATATTTTGTGAAAGAGAAGAGCATTGAGCCCTCCCCCCTCTTAGCCGTCCCCCTTTTAAGTTCTCCCTCAGTGAGCTCCTCCTCCAGAGTGAAGCCCTTCCTATCATTGCATCTCCTCCCCACACTGATTCTTTGTCCCTCAGTCCCATTCACTGCACCCACTCCCCCTCATCCAGATCCCCTTTCCCTCATTGAGCCCTTTTCTCGGATCCCTGTCCGCTGTACCCTCATTGCCCTATTTCTGTGCCCCCTTCCTCTGTCTAAGCCTGCTCCTCCCCATTAGCCCTCCTGTTCTCAAAGTGAGTCCTCCCTCACTGATACCCGTCTTTCCCTAACCGGGCTTAGTCCATGAGCCACCTCCCCCTGCCCGACAACCCTCCCCCACAAGCCTTCCCCCAGCGCGGGCCGCCTCTCTGCAATATTCATAGCCTCTCCTCATCCTCCTCTCTGCAGCTCCGAAGAGCCTCACTGCTGTCTGCTGCAGTCGGCTGGTCATCCATCACTGCCCGGTGGCAGCAGGCTAGGGCCCCAGCACTCTGCCTGCCTCAGATGTGCCCCATCCATCTTGCAGAGCTCCCCTACACTCAGCAGGGACCCCCATCCTGTCCCTGCTCCTGGCTCAGGCGCCCCCAGCCTTCTGTCACAGATGTTTGCATGCTGCAGGCACTTCTAAGAATGATGCTTTTCCCCAAAAGGCAGCTGGGCTTGAGGCAAGCCCGTGAGCTTTGAAGCTGCACATGTGCCTGAATCACACGCAGTCCCTGAGTCACTGTGTGACCTGCGCCTGTCATGCCCCCTCCCGGAGCTTCTCCAAGGTGAGAGTGCCGGCTGGGGGGCATTTGCTGAGGTGCCGGGTGCTGTGCAACTCTGTGTTTTATTGGACAAGGCCCCGCTCCAGGATAATGGCTGCAGGGTGGTGTCCCCCTCCCATTTTCCACACCATGCTGGCTCAGACAGGGCCCCTCCTGGGGAAAGGCTCAGCCCTGGTTTCAGCAGAACTACCCTCACTCCTGGGTGCCATGCACCTGTCTCATTCCCCCCACCCCCCTCCCCGAGCCAGGGAAGTCAGGGCCTGATGCAGAACATGAAGAGCATGGTGTATGTGAGCTTTGGATTCACACAGGGAGGTCTGAATCCAGGCATGACCAAGCTCACTGAGTCTCGTGCCCTTATCTATCCAATGAGCAAAAGGATATCCTAGCTTTGAAGAGAGGATTAAATGAGATTCTGTCTTGGAAGCTCCTGTTGTCCCATACATGGTCGCCCCGTTGTTAGACCAGGAGCCCTCTGTCTGACACTCACACACCAACACCTCTTCCAGGGAGAAAACTGGTTGTGACACATGAAAGAGAGACAGAGCAAGGAAGGCTACTGAGGGAGGAAGAAAAAAAAAAGTTTTCAGGGCCAAATCTCCAGCAGAGCAGCCACTAATCTGCTAATCTTGAATCTCAAGAATGACATTCAATTCCCAAACTCCAACCTGTGCCTGGCAGTCTTGAAGTCCCTCAGGTAGTGCACGAGGTTTTCCTGAGGAGATGGAGGAGCGGCTCGTGTCATTCCCCTCACTCCCGAGGGTCAAACGCCTCCACATTCCTTCATTCAAACCTCCCAGCTCTTTCCAGGCTCCTCTTCCCGGAGCCAAATGGCCTCCCACCTCCTGTCGCTGTCGCTGAAATCTTCAACTCCTCAGCCTAGCCAGCCCCCTACCCTCCAGCGCTCTCACCCCTACACAGCCCCCAGGCACACAAGTGCCTGACACAGAAAATATAGCCTTTAGCAAAACTGAAGGCACTCTGACATTTTGTGGGTGAGCTAGTGGGAGGAGGGGCTTCCACTTATCTGGACACGAAAACGAGGACCTGTTAATCACAAAGTAACAAAATAGCTCAGTTTGGGCACTGCCTTCTGCGGGATCCGTTCCTGCCTCCTAACGTCCCAGCTGCGCTAGCCACTGAGTCTCCTAGGCCATCCCTGAGCTCCCCCTCCCCCTCACTGTGCTCTCCTTATTCTGTTGACCACACTCCCACATCTCGCCTTTCTTCCTGTGTCCCAGGGACAGAACTTCCACCCTCCACCCTGTCCTCGCTCTCTGGGGTCTTCTCCTTCGGCCTCTCACTCTTCAGTCCCTCTGGGAGGTTTACTGGAGAGCATTGAAAGTCAGACATAGGGTATGATTAGCAGGCCCGGAGAGAGGCACAAGGTCTCAGACCTGGTAACACTTGTCCTGGGAGTTCCAGGGTTATCCATGGGCATAGGCTGAGGCCTCCTTTACTGGCTTTGTGGGGCTGGTACCACCAAACCCACTTTGCAAGCGTTCTCAGGGCTTGACCCAGGATTCTCCTACCCCGCCTTTCCTGGATGACAATATCACCAGCAATAATGGTCGCTGTTGTTGAAATAGCTTTCTGCAGTTCACAAATCGTGTGCAGAGCCAATCAGAAAAAAATGCACCTCCCATTTTACAGATGAGAAAACTGAGGCACGGAGAGGGAAAGGAACATCCCCTATGGTTTTGGGACCTTTAAGTAAAAAATGTAAGGTCACCTATGCAACTGGCTTTGAGAAGTCATGTACAAACAGGACAGCAGCCCTTGACTTAGCTGGCTGGGTTTCCCTGCTGTAGATGTTAGCTCAGCAGTCCCTTCCCTACTTTACAGACACTGTTGTGGAGGAGTGTACTGAGTTCTAGGTTTGTTTAACGTTTCCTGTTCTGAAGTTTATGTCTGATCTAGTTTACTTCTCAAAACGTCCATGGAATAGCATGGAGGCATTCCTCCCCACGACAGGACAAACTAAGCCCCACAGAGCTGACCAAAGCAGGCCCAGAGTCCAGTGCAGAGGGGCCAAAAGTGTATCGAGGCTGAGCACAGCACCGCATGGGACACATGTTGGACCGGCTGCCAAGGACAAGGTTCTGACCTGGGAAAGGACCGCCCGCCATGCTTTTCCGTGCGCCACTGGTTTTGCTTAATAACTGGTTCTGTTTCCCATTAGCCAGGAGCATAATGGCCAACTGACAGTCAGCGGAGGGGGCAGATCCAGGCAAAGGCTCTGCCCTCTGCCCATTCACTCAGCCAGCGTGCCAGGTCTGCCAGGGGCCAAGCGTGGGGCGTGGAGGTGGCAGGGACAGGGATGAGTCAGGCCTGCGGCCTCTCCTCCAGCTCCTCCCAGAGCAGGGCAAAAATATGACACTGTGCATATCGTAGGTACTAGCACAGGTGCCAGTCTAAGAACTTTACATGTCTTTATCTCACTTAAGCATTTAATGCTCAGAACAAGCCTCTGATGTGGGTGCCACCGTTAATATTCTCATCTTACAGATAAAATAACGAGGCTCAGAGAAATCACAGTATGTAAAAATTAGGTGCATAGAAAACCAATGAGTTTGTTCATTGTGTTAGTAAGTAGCTAAAGAATTTTGTTTTCTAGAAACCCTCCCAAACATTGTATGATATTACATAACTATGAAAACAATTATTCTTAAAAGTGGTTGTTGTCTATTAAAGTGAAAAAAGAAAAAAAGAACGGACAGCAGCCACTAGAAGTAAAGAAAACATTGCATGTGTTTCAAAAGGAGCTTTACTTTTATCCCCGGAATACAGGCAAAGTGGTTTCTAGAGGAAGCCTTGGATGATGGGTGTTTTGGGAAGGAGCTAGGGTGTTTCAGGCTGAGGGCCAGTATGAGCAGAGGTGTGCAAGTGAGACCATGCCGGGCAGAGCCGGGGGCTGCCAGCAGGCCGGGTTGGCTGCGCTGTGCAGCTGAGGGCGGGAGACCAGCCGAGGGCTGGCACGTGGAGGCCAGGGAGTCCAGACTTGTTTGTATGGGTGATGGGGAGCCACAGGACGCCCCACATCAATCATTTCCAAGGACAAAACGTGTCCTCTTTCGGTGTCTCTGGGCCTCTCTCCTCTTCATCACCTCTCTGCCTCAGAATGGAGTACTAGCTACCCTACTGTTCTCCTTGCACCTTCACCCACCTGATCCATCTTCTTTTTTTAAAAGGTTTATTTTATTGTTTTTGACAGAGACAGAGAGAGACAGAGAGAAGGGGGAGGGCCCAGAGCAGTCTCCATAGTTGCACTTCATCAGTTTTTGACATGGTTTCATTCCACACAGGTGGGCGGGGGCTGCACAGGGCAGGAACAAGGCTGGGGGCCTCCTGCACGGGAGGCACGGCCCCTCGAGTCAGGGGCTGAACCAGGGGCTGAGCATCAAGCTGGGGGCCTCCCACATGGGAAACACACCTCAGTTCGGCGTATGTGTCCACACAGACTGGGGCAGGGATTCGATCCTTGGTCCCCAAGGCTGCAAAGCAAGAGCTTAACCCACTGAGCCATCCTGGCTCCCCCTGATCCATCCTCTGAGAGAGAAAGTATCCAAACACCTGTCTGACCACATCACACCTCTCAAAACCTTTTTCTGGCTCTCACCACCAATGGAATTATGTCCAGAGACTGCAGCAGTGTGCCTGACATTCTGGTATCCAGTATGGAGGGTCAACTGGAGGGAGGACTGTCACAAGACACTCATTCAAGTCAATCAATTAACATAAGGAAGCAGGGTGATTCCTAGGGACAAAAAGCTCTGGGAGTGACTCTGCCCTGGTGAGACCCTTTCTGAGTGAGAGGGGTGATGTGTTCTTACAGTCTGTGGAGGGTTAAAGTCAGACCCCTCCCACTAGAGTGGAGACCCATCAGTTGGCTCTTCTTTGTCATTTCACTCTAAGAGGTCATTAAACTTCTCCATATCTCAAATGACCGGTCTGTGAGTGGGGGTGGGGTATCAGGGTGAGGAAACCAAAGTCCCAAACACAGGGACTGCTGGGTGGTCAGAGGGCTTCGTAGGCTCCTGGCAGAACCCCATAGTGGGCAGAGAGGGTAGAGATAGCCAGGCAGAGGGGCATAAGTTATGTTAATCTAGTACTCACCATTGCCAGGCCTCCCTGGGAACATGGGGATCATGAACTGAATGTGCACCCCCAAATTTATATGTTGAGACTCCAATCCCAAGGTGATGGTATTAGGAAGCAAGGGTGTAGCACTCATGAAGGAGACTAGTGCCCTTCTAAGAAGAGGCATGAGAGCTAGCTAGCTTCTTTCCGTCGTAGGAGGATATAAGAAGTGAGCAGGGAAGCCGGGATGGCTCAGTGGGTTAGGCGCTCACTTTGCAGCCCCGGGGACTGAGGATCGAATCCCGGCCCCGGCCCGTGTGGACCCATATGCTGAACTGGGGAGTGCCCCCAGTTCAGTTCTCACTGGGGTGAGACCCTGGCCCAGTTCCTGCCCTGTGCAGCCCCACACCCACCTGTGGAATGAAACTATGTGGAAAAACCAATGATGTGCAACTATGGAGACTGTTCTGGGCCCTCCCCTTCTCTCTGTCTCTGTCTCTGTCTCTGTCTCTCTCTCTCTGTCAAAAACAATAAAAATAAATCTTAAAAAAAAAGAGAAGTAAGCAGTGTACCAGCTGGAAGATATTCCTTACCTGAACCTGCCCATGATCTCAGACTTCCATCCTTCAGAACTGTGAGAAGTGCATTTCTGTTGCTGATAAGCCACCCAGTCTATGGTATTTTTGCTACAGTAGCCTGAGCTGACTAAGACAGAGGGGGTTGATCATCGAGTAGTGATGCATGTCTGCCGTGTGCTAGCGCCTATTCCTCACACTTAAATTCATTGTCTCATTTCATTCCCTCAACAGTCCTATGAGGCGGGTACTATGAATAATATCTCCATTTTATAAGTAAAGAAACAGAGGCCCAGAGAAGTCAAGGACCTGCTCAAGTTGCACAACAGGGTGCAGTGGAACAGGAGTCCAGAGCCCAGGGGGTTCACACTGAACTAGAGATTTGGACACGTGGGCTGTTTGACACCAGAGTCCACTACCCCATGCCCTGAGTGAGGGAGTGCAGGTCCACAGGAATGCAGGCACACGACCAGTCTGCTGCCAGCCCACCGTCACCTCGCTGCCTGGGCCTCGTGTTCAGCACCACAAACAGCTCCTCCCGGCCGCCGGGTGCCCAGCATGCCCTCAGCCGCCTTAGCCTGCTGCACTTAGTCAGTGGAGCGCAATTTTCACACCATCTCAGCTGCCCGAGCTGTCTGGTCGAACCTACTCCCTGTGTCAAGGAGAGAACTTTACAGGAAAATTGCCAAGCTGCATTGTTCTAGGCACCAGGGATATAACAATAAATAAAATTGATAAAGGGGATGCTGGTATAGCTCAAGCGGTTGAGTGCTTGTCTCACAATCCCAAGGTCCAAGGTTCAATTCCCGATCCCAGCCCGTGCAAACCCATACGCTGAACTGTGGCGCAACTAGTAACCACCAGGATGGTGGCGACGGTTCTCACCTCCCATGCGGGAGGCCCCGATTCGGTTCCTGCCCCACGCAGCCCCACATCCACCTGTGTGGAATGAGACCATGTCACGACTAATGATGTGCAGCTGTGGAGACTGCTCTGGGGCCTCTTCCCTTCTCTCTCTCTCTCTTACAATAAAATAAATCTTAAAAAACAAAACTGATAAAGATCTTGTCTTCTTGGAGCTAATGTTCTAGTAGCATGCCAGGATCCTGCCGAGTCTTTATTCTCCCTGTCTCCAAAGCAGGAGTCCTCCCTGACCTCTGACCTCTCAGTACTTCCAGCACTGCCTCTTCCAAGGAACCTCTCCTGACTGACAACGCTAGCCTGTCCCTGAACACACATGGGGCTGAATGGTTCAAGTGGCCACATTGTCAGGAGTTGCCTGTAATTCCTGGTTTTGGGTTTCAGGTTTGTGTTTCCACCCAGAGAGCAGAAGGCATACCTTCGCCTCCTCTCCTGCTCCTTCATTTCACTAGCACAGGATTAGGCATGAAGCACAGATCCTCAAGGACATCTCTTTTGATGACAAAGACACTGCAACCTTCTCATGGCATATTTTCTAGTGTGTCCCCGTTTTTAAATACATCCTTCATTTAAGGAAAGATAAGATCAAGGCTACTGGAAAGACTCTCTCCACTCACAGGCAAGAGTTCCAGCTGGGAAAAGGATGAGATCCCCCAGGGAGAAGAGGGGAGGAAAAGGAAAGGAAGAGCCCTGAGGACATGACAGCACCTTGGGGGGAACAACATCTGGTCAGTGGGCAAGAGTGAGGGAGATGGCAGAAGCCATCACAGGGGCAGAAGGAGCTCACAGAGAACTGCATCTTGGAAGCCAGCGGGAGAAGCACCATGGTGGCACCTGCCAGAGAGGCTAGGCCTGCAGAGAGGCATGGGCCATGGTAAGTAGGACTCAGGTGGCCATGGACCGAGTGGGTCACAGGAATCGTGGGGGCAGAGGCCAGGTCTCCAGGGCCTAAGGACGTGGAGACAATGCATGCCACACGTGCTGTAGGAGTTCGGCTGAGGAAGCAGAGAAAAAGGTGGGCTGGTAGCCAGAGGAAGGGTGGGAATTAGATTAGGAGAGAGCCGGGGAGGGAAGAAGGGCAGGCCTGAGTGGGGAGAGCCCGGAGAAGGTGGCAGGTGGAGTCTGGGGGAGGCCTGCCACCCGCACACTGGATGGAACGAGGGAAGGGTGGGTGACTTTCAGAGGAGCCCTGGGGCGATTTGAGGGGGTACAGGTCAGAAAGCCAGGACTTGGGTTGAGGGGTGGTGCAGGCAGCTGTAGGAGGATCTGGTTGTCAAGATTATTGAGAAAGGAAGAGCAGGGCTGGCTCTGCTTTGCAGGGAACTGGCCGGCCCCCCTGAGGGGAAAGGCATAGGAGCTGCCGAGGGGTGCTGGGAGTTTGCGGGGGCTGGAGAGAAGGAGCTGGTGCAGGTGGCACCTCTTCCCACCCGGGGGAGGAAAGAGAGGCCAGCTGAGCCTCCCCCAGGCCACCCATGCCCCCCACAAGCCCGAGGCTGCTCTGACTGCTTCTGCTCCTATCCAAACCAGAGAGAACGGTTTAAGCGGGGGTAAGGTGAGGAATCCCCCAAGCCTGGAGCCCCCAGCAGCCTTCCCCACATGCTGTCCATTGCAGTCCCTTACTCCTGAAATGCTGTTTGCCCTCAAGACAACGGCAGTGGAAACAGCTCTCAGAACATGCTGCTGTCATTGTATTTCTATGAGTAGAGGTGACGGCCTCAGCAACAGGCCCGCTTCCCACGCTAGTTCTACTCTGGAGTTATGACAAGCAGTGCTTATTTTTACCCCAGCCTCTCACTCAGCCTCGGTTTTACTTCCAGCCAGAGAAGTAGGGATGCCACAGCTGGGTGGGGGCACGGAGGGCTTGGCAAGGGGAAGGTGGATCAGAGTGGATTCAGGGACACTCCCTCCATGCACACAGGCCTGGCACCTGGAAGAACAGGCTGCCCCGCCCTCCTATGGCAGCCTGCTCCATGTTGCATGGTGTTGAGTGGATCTCAAGTCTTCTCTAGTCGGAGACAACGGGGACCTCCCTATAGCTTCTCTGCTTGATCCAAAGCTGACTGGGGGCCCAAGCACCCCGGTGCTCCTGTGCTGTGACAGGTGCAGCGATGTGACCCCTGTGGAGCTGTGTTTGCTTTCCCTGACAAGACTCTGGCCCTGATGGCAATGTACCTGGTGTGCTGGCTCTTACTTTCCAGAGTATGTATTTACTCTGCACTTGATCTTAGCCAAAAGGCCGAGAAGCGATCGTATTTACTCTGGAGCCCATTGTGTGGGCGGTAAGAACTGGGGCAAAGGGACTAGTCTGGGGTCCCATCACAATGCTGGGGTCAGAACATTTCTCAAGTCTCCTGATTGGCAGCCCAGAATTCCCTGAGCTGAGCCATAGATAGAACCAGGGGTGGCGGGGCAGGTCCTTAGTGAGGCCCTGGTGCTCAGCTGCCCCTGCATCGTGCCTGGGCCAGGCTGGAGCTTCCAGTGGACAGGGTGCAGGCCTCTCTCCTCCTCTTCCTTGAGCACCCGCCTCCGACCACCAGAGGGAGCATTTGGCATGTTCCCTCGGGCACCCAGCTGGCCTCCCCGCCCTGCCCTGCACAGGCAGCACTCACATGTGACCTGCAGGCCGGTCCTCCCTGGTGAGCATTCCCTCCTTCTCCATCAGCATCTGCCGGAAAGTCCTGACCTTCTGCCGGGTCTCCTCCTCAGAGTACCTGCAGGGGTCCAGGGAGGGTGAGGGCTGCTCTCTTGGCTTCAGTTCCCTTCCCACCTGCCCACCCCACAGCCCGCAGTCACAAGTGCACTGTCCAGCTCGCAAAGATCTGCCCACGGTCATACCACCAAGCAAGGCCTGTCCACTTAGGACCAAAGCAGTCAGCCAGTCAACTCAAACAAACAAACAACCAGCCAAACAAACCCATCAACTGAAGGAAGAGCTGTTCCCAGACGTGGGGAGACCAACTGGGTGAGGCTGCGCCCTTCCTCCTGGCCCTCCTCCCCCACCAGGGCAGGCCTTGCCCTCCCATCCAGCCTGTAGTCACTCTCGGGACACATTTTAGGAGAGCAGCGGAACCCACGGCTTTTTCTGGCCTCAGGGATATCTGATCTCCACAGCCTGGGGAGGCCCTCCGAGCATCCTCATCTCTCCACCGAGGCTGCCGGTGGCGTGCTGGGGACCCCAGTGCTAGATCCACTGTTTCCAGCTGCTCGTTAGGGGTGGGAGGTGACTAGAAGCTCCTCACTTCCCTAGTTCCTCCCTGACCCAGGTCTCAGGCTGGGAAACAACGCCCAGAGTTTTCTACTCCTTATCCTTGCTCCCACACCGTGGGGTCAACTGCCGGCCTCTCTCGTTGCACCACTGATGGCCGCTGCCCAGGCTGCCCAGCTCCTCCGGCACCTCCGCCTCCAGCCTGTGCCCATGCTGCCCAGGTGGGGTCTTTGCTGACTCAGCCCCTTGCCCAGTGCCTAGCACGCAGTGGCCCAGGCTTCTTCAGGGCCCAGGCGCCCACCCTCTCTCCTTCCTGGGCTGCAGCTCATTGTTCTGGACAGAAAACATGGTGACAAATAGGACCAGGGGTCCTGTCTGGTCTCTGTCATCTGCTCACCGTCCACTCTGTCCACACAGCAGGCCCAGCCTCCCCCCTCCGCCTGTCCATGAAAATGCTACATTGTTCTCTCGCAGGGACCCCATATCTTTTCTCCCTCCTCTCCTCGTCCTTTTCTTCCCTCCTTCCACACGCATTTGTGGCTTGACCCTACCTTTTATTTATTTATTTATTTTTGACAGAGAGAGAGAGAGAGAGAGAGAGAGAGAGAGAGAGAGAGAGAGAGATACAGAGACAGAGAGAGAACTGAACTGGGGGAGCTCCCAGTTCAGCATATGGTTCCGCACGGGCCGGGGCCGGGATTCGATCCCTGGTCCCTGGCGCTGCAAAGTGAGCGCTTAACCCACTGAGCCATCCCGGCTTCCCCTGACCCTACCTTTTACAGAGCAATCTGGCAATTCTTTTCAAAAGCCTTAAATAATGAATACGATGTTTGACTCATAAATTAACTTCCAGGTTTACTCAGAGGAAATAACCATGGCCGAGCACAAAGACGTGACTCACGGGATGGTTACAGCATGGATACCCCCTGACCCGGTTAGGTGCTGATGCTTGTGTTTCCATAGCAACCTGTACCTCCCGGGTCCTGGCAGGTGGTTCCTATGCTACTCATGATCTGTTGACTCCCCTATATTCTGTAGTGGCCTGGGCGTTCCCTGAGGGTAGGGACCTTGTCTGTCTAGACTACCATTGTGTCCCCAGCACCTAGCACCTTGCCTGCACATGTGGCACCCAAAAGCTTTGATAAATGAGCAACTGGTGATTCAGAGGCATCGAAGAGTTTGAAGGTTGAATTTTTGTTTTGGAAAGATGACCTGGGTGGCTGTGTGGCTGGAAGAAAGGGACTGGAGACAGGGAGGATGGCATTGAACTACTGCAGGGGATCGTGCAGGAGGCCGTAAAGTAGAGCTAGAGTGCGGGTCTGCGGATGGAGTGGGGAGTGGACAAAACCTATCTAGGTGGGAGGATGGCAGGGACTCGGGATTGATTGAACGTGCTGTGAGGGGGGTTAAATGATGAGCACAACTTCTTAACCAGGTGTCCCCTGACCCCCAGCTGCAGTCTGCTACTCTGCAGGTCCAGGCACCTATGTGGCCCACAATAGGGAGGATTGGATCCTGCCTGGCAGGGGAAGAGGCCCGTCTCTTCCAACCTTCCACCTCCACTGCAGAGAGGTTGTGTGTGTGGAAGGGGGTGGGGGGGTGGCGCTCAGGCCACAGTGTGCTGCCACCTCTAAGCCATCTTCACCAGGCGCTGAGCTGTGGCTCCTGGTGTCCGCCTTAGTCCCTGTTTAGCACACAGCTGGGGGGTCCTTGGCCCTTGTGCGTTGGGCAGCGCACAAGGATGGCTGGGCTGGCGCCCAGGAAGAAGGGGTGGTGGCATCTCTATGGGCAGTGTAGGCACAGAGGAGCTGCTGCCATTTCGCCTTCTCCTCAGGAGACCAACTTGTCATCGTCACCAGCACAGAGACAAATAGCACAGGCCCTAGCTCCTGACTTATAGACCCCTGGGAGGGAGACACAGGTTGGCTGGACCATTGGCATGGGGCCATGGGCGTGGTGGGGTTGGGGAGGAAATGGCTCAAGGCCAGGTCCCCTGTTGAATGGGAGAGGCTTCTGGCCAGGGGCCAAGCCTGAGTGTTATGGAGCATGTGAGGCTGGGACATGGGTGTCATTAAGATCGGGAGCAGGAACTTGGGGCTCATCCCTGAGCTAGCACATCCACTAACTCCAGGACGTGCTATTGGGGTACTAGAGGTGCTGGACTGAACTGACTTGGAGGCTTGGGGAAGACCCCTCTATGCCCCAGGGTTTCTTGTTGGGAGAAGCTGGGGTTCCAGGAAAGAGATCTGGTTATTGGGCAAAGAGGTCTCAAGTGTGACCAGCACCTCCGAGTCTCTCCTCCTGTTAGCTCTTGAGGTCGACTCTCAGCGAAGGTCACATGGGACAGTGACTAAGGGGTGAGGCAGGAGAGCCAGGCAGTCCTGGTTTTGAGTGGCAGCACCACACCCCATGCTTTCTTGCTCCGCAGCCTTGGACAGGCCCATACACTTCTCTGAGCTGTGGCCCCTACATCTGTGAAATAAGCGCGTAACCTGCTTTTCAAGGTGGTTATAAGGATTAAGAAAGATAATGCACATACAATTCTCAGTGCAGTGTCTGGCACATAGTAGGTACTCAATTAATTGTAGTGATGGAGGATTTTTGTCCCAGAGCAGTAGGTACAGAGGGTACTCATCTCCAGGCTTCCTGCCTTTTTCCATCCCAGACCCCTAACATGTCATTGTGGTCCCCAGTCAGGAATCCCCTGGGCCTCTTCTCTCTGCTCTCCCAGGAGGCAAAGGCTGAGATAGTAGAGAAGCTGGTAACCAAACCATCCACTCCCCGTGGAAGTGGCAGCACCTGCCAATGTAAGGCCACACAGGGGGCCGGCTGGCTTTGTCCAAAGACTCAGACGGCAGGCAAGGGCTTGGATAGGGGAGGGGGTACAGGGAGGACAATGACACCCAGCCAGTGTGGCTCCCGAGTCCCCACTCCACTCTATGGGAAGGACATGCTAAATTTGTTGTTGCTTTGGGAACTTCCTGGGCTGCTCTCGGGCTGAGGTGGGGTGAGGGGGTGGGGGTGGGGGTGGGGTCACTGCATTTGAAAAGAGGTCCCCAGAGTGGAAAATGTTTCATTCTGCCCTGCTTGCCCAGATCCAGGCCTCCTAGATAATCTCGTCCTTGGTCACTAATTTGATTTGCACCACAGCTCCGAGGGGGCAGGCGTCCCCACAGGAAGGAGTCTGGGAAGGACAGGGGTGGAGGATTTTGTGGCTGGGGTGGCAGCACCACATTGCACAGGCTGGGGGCTCCGTCCCCACCCTCATGGAGATGGCAGGCTACACGCACAGGCTGCCCTGGAAGGTGGACTCCAAGTGCAGCATCAATCACTAGTGAATTAGCTGGTCATGCATCAATATTAGGGAAAGGATTGCTTTTTAATGGGGCCAAAGAATGTATGTTCCTGTGACTAGTGGGAATATTTGTCAAATGCGTGAGAAGCTGGTAAATAAATGTGAATGAACCAGTGTTTCTAGAAATAGATACTAATGACTGGATTTGATAACATTGCAAGGGTTTGTTGTGTTTGTGGAGAGCTTTCAGGGCACTAACCGGGGGTGAAGGAGCCCTGTATGTGCCTTAGTCCACAGGATGTTCAGAACAACTCTGGAAGGCAGGTGTTCCTATTTTACAGGTCACTGTGGCTTGTCCAAGCTCACAGGCCTGGACCAGAAGCCTGGACTGTTGGGTTTCAGAGTAGCTGTGCCCTCCACCCACCAGGCTACCACTAGGAGAGGGGAGGGCATGGTGACTGTGGAGCTAGCTTTGTGGGCAACTCCAGTCTAAGGACCACCTGCAGTGTGGGCTTGGGTAGCGTCAAGGGGCCTTCCCTGAACTTCTGGAGACCTAGTGAGCACTTCCCAGAAAGGTCCTTGAAGCTGGGGGACTGACACCAAGGACATGGCAGAATGCCATCCCCCTTGCCCCGAGGCTGTCCTCATCTGGTAATGACCCTCCCATGTGCAGGGCTAGGGCTCATGAACCAGGAGTACGTTCAGCTGGGTGGATGAGGCTTGGGGTGGGCTAGGAGCTCCATGCGGAGGGGCCTGGGGTTCCCTGAAAGGATGCGGCTCTGGAGGAGAATGTAAGGTTCAGTGACGAGGAGGGAGCTCAGTGAGGGGAGAAAGGCTCAGGAAGGGTGTGGGGCTCTATAAGAGGTAGGGAGCCATTTCCCATAATACAGCCCCGAAGGCTGACCCTTCCTCTGTCCTAGTCATCACTCCTGTTTCTTAACCATGTCCACCTGCCCACACTCCTTTCACCCTGGAGTCACTCAATTCTGCAGGATTTGCAGGTTTAAGTAAGGTCCTGGGGCTCTCTCAGCAGACAGACACTTCAGCCCACTCCCTACTCAGCCCTGCCCTGCAGACCTCATTTCCTCTGCCCACATCCACAGCTCAGCAAACCTGCTTCCAGCCCTAGCTGGAGGCCTCTTCCCGTCTGTTTTCAGCAGCCTTCCATCCATTCATCATTCTTGCAGAGACCTTTCCCTCCCCAGCCTAGTCCCCAACTGGAGGTGCACACCAAGTCCCTTTGCTCTTTTCTGTCCCTTATAAACACCATAGGTGGCCCTGGACCCAGGCCCAGCCTTGGCCTGCCTTCCTGATGGCTTTCCACTGGTGACTGTCTCTGTCTGCGCCTCAGTGTCTTCCTGAGCCCCATAGGGACAGTGAGCCATGTCTTCGCTGCCTCTTGGAAAGTCCAAGAGGCCTGGATAGAAAGGCCAAGTGTGGTTTGGAAGGACGGCTGTACACAGGCTGTCTGCCCCCACTGGCGTTTCTGATTTCTCAGCTCTGCAGTGCATGTCTGATGAGTGAGCCCTGCTCCCAGCTTTGACTCCCTCCACATCCAGCCCACTTATTTCAAAGCTCGCAGGGCAGATGCAAAGGGGAGCCTTGGGGCCACCAGGTGTGTTGGCACTCCACAGATGGGTAGGTTTGTTCTCTGTTTCTTTGCCTCCTGCTCCATGTATGAGGGCTGTGCCATCTCTACTAGACCTTGTGGAGGAGGTCCCTCACAACCCCTCCTTCTCCTACTCATCCTTCAAGGCCCATTCAAATGGCTTCTTCTCTCAGAATCTCTCCTCTGAGCTCCTAAAGCATTTGGCCCTCTCCTGTCCTGTCCTCTAACCACGATTCTAATCTGTTCTGTGGTAGAGTTGGTTGTTAACATGCCTGTTTCCTTTCTGAGATAGGGAGGGACTGTGAGACAGTGACTCCAATTCAGATCTGGGTCCCAGCATTGCCCAGCACAGTGCCAGACACACTTGTGTGTCTCTGTGATTGGTTTTGAACCAGAGAGGGTGAAACTTAAACTTCTGGATGTGGCTGCTGGTGTAACTCCTTAACCGAAACTACAGGCAGCCCTCACACATCCTAAGGGCCCATGTGCTTTCTTGTTGGCTGTAGCACCTGCTTGGCAGAATCCAGGCAGCTCGATCCACCCATTTTTATAAAAGGGGAGACCGAGACCGTGAGTCATCATTGGTTTATGTGCCTCTCTGCCCCACTAGACCGGATGCTTCTGGAGGCATGAATTGTATCTCCTTGGCTTCTATGAATCTGAGCCCTGTTCAGAGCTTGACACAGAGCACTCGTTCAAGACATCTAATTGAGGGGATGCCAGGATAGCTTAGCAGGTTAAGCGCTTTCCTTGCAGCTGTGAGGTCTGGGGGTCAAATTCTGACCCCAGCCCGAGCAAACCTATATGCTGAGCTGTGGTGCGACTGGTAACCATTGGGATGCTGGTGAAGGTTTTTGCCTCCCATGTGGGAGGCTCCTAGTTCGCATCCCTGGGTGGCCCCACATCTTCCTGTGTGCGATGTACAACTATGGAGAGTGCTCTGGGCCCTCCCTCACTCTCTTTCTCACCTTCTCTCAAATAGTAAAATAAATATATTTTTTAAAAGATACTTAATTGATTTAATAAACTAATAAATGAATGAAAGTTCGACTGGGCTTGCAATGGTTCCACCTGACTGGTTTAGACTCTGGCCCTTGCCAGACTAGGTGGGCTCCAGGGTCCCCAGGCTTGCCCCGCCCCGCCCTCGGCCCCGCCCCCGCCGGTTGACCCCGCCCCACAGCCCGCCGGCCCGGCTCCTTCTCCCTGCGGCCGGCTCACCCCTGCTCCTCCATCATCTCCTGTAGCTCCATGCACTTGAGCTCCACGCGCCGCTTGCGCTCATGGTCCAGGATCTCACGGTGCGCGCGCTTCACGAGGCCGGGCTCGGCGGCGCGCAGCTCCTCTTCCGCGCGCGGCCAGTTGCCGGAGGAGGCGCCCGGCTGCGGGAAGCCGTTCGCAGCGTCGGGCGGGGAAGGCATGCTGGCTGCCCCGTTGTTAACGGTGGAGGACATAGTGGTGGAGGACATAGCGGCGGGCCTCGCAACCGCTGCCCTCGGCCCTGCAGGACAGACACAGACAGGAGGCGGGATGGTCACTTCTCCGTCACCTGCTAAACTCCTCTGTGCGACTTAATCCTACAGATTTAAAGGCCCACTCATGGCTCTAATCCACTTCCCCTCAGGCTGCGAAGGGAGCTAGATTCCAGGTTTGCTCCTTTGGGCCACACGTCAGGGAATAAGGGGGAATTGGACACTTACCATTGGTAAGATGGGTGGGTGCAGGCTGGACTAGATGGCCTCTGAGGGTGCTTGGCTTGGAATGGAGTCATCTCCAAGGACCCAGTAACCACCTAGGACAACCTTCTCTGCCTTGGACCGGTGCCCAGGCCTGACCACCTAGCTCCTCTCTGCACACCTGCTTGCCAGCTCCCAGGCAACCAAATTGGTCCCTGGGAAAATTTGTTAGTTTTATTCTTGTTTTTCCTTCAGACTCAGTTTAAACCTCTTCTCCCTAAAACACTCATTGTCCTGGCTCCGGCCCGCGGGAGCACAGAGCACACGTCCTCTCATCTCCCAGGCTGCTCCCAGGATTCTGCACTGCGATGGGAGGGTGGAGCCTTCTCCAGGCTCACGTGCATTCTCACCAGACACAGTTTTCAGTTCCCACTCTGATCTGACCAACTTCTCCAAAGCCAACAGTCCAGGCAGGGGTCTGATCCAGGTTAAAGCCCACAGGACTGTCCCTTCCTTTGTTTTGGCAACACTGCTTCTGAGGATGTGACCAAAAGTGGCACTGACATTAGCTTTCCAGGCAGCCACATCCTACAGGCTCAGGGTGACATGGGAGTCAGCATGGCTTGGGAGGTAAGAAGTCCTGTCCATGCTAGGCCCACAGTAGAGGATGCATATGCACATAGGCAGGCACACGCGAGTGTGCACACAAACATCACACCAAGGACATAGCTTAGAGGGAGGCACCTCCTGAGCTATTTCCATTTCTTTTCACCAAGGCTCTGCTAGTTGCTAAGCAACTGGGAGGCCTCCTTCCCAGGGAGCGGGGTAGGAAGAGGGAAGGGGTGGAGGGAGGTGGAAAGAGAAGAAGGGATCGGGCATGTCTGGCCATCCTGGATGGACCTTCCCTGCAACACAACCCCCAACACATACTCCCCTTACTGGCCTCAGTGATGGCAGTGGGGGGTGGGGTTCAGAACCACAGAGATTGGAAGACAGAGAAGAGAAAGGGCAGAGGCACAAGAGGTGGAAGGGGACAGACTGACAGTGATAATGGTCATTTCCTTAAGTCCCAAGTCCCTGGGTTCCAGGCTAGGCTCTTCCATTCCTTGCTATGTGGCTGAGAATGTTGCTGCCCCTCTGAAACTCTGACCCCCACCGGTGCTTGAGAGCATCATCCAGACTCCTCAGGAGAGGAGGGCTCTTGGGGATTTACAGACCAAAGCTGTTCTTTTAACCTCTCTCCACCCCTAAACCCTGCTGGCTCCCTGCCTGCTCTATCCCTGCTGTGTACCCCAGCTCCATCAGGGCTTCTCCTGGGGTACCCCATAAGCAACACACTCACCCAGCCCCAACACAGAGCTCTGGGAACCCTGTTCCCCATCTGCTTGGCTCATGGGTGACCCCTCTTCATATATTGATCACCTGAGCCAGGGACATGCATGGAGGAGCTTGGAGACCCCCCACTGCCCTGGCCTACTGCAGTTCACCTGCCATCAAGTTTGACCCCTCATCCCCTCTTCTCACCATCACTCACATTTATTCACGTTCTCCCCTCCCCTGACCACCTCACCCCAAGCCCCTCACTCTGGTGCACTCTGGCCTCAGTGTCCTGCCTGGCGCCCCACCCTCTGCCCATCCTGCTTCAGCAACCTGGGAGGTTGGTCCAGGAGCAAATCCGACACTAGTGGCTTCCTGTGACCTTGGCTTAAAGTCATGATGTGGCCTGCCTTTTGGTCTAGCTGTAACCCACCCCTTTCCCAACAAATCTCCATCTCTCTTGCCTCCAGACCTTTTCACCTGCCTCTCCCTTTCCCTGAATCACTCTTCTCCTGACTCCTACATAGCCTCAGAGTCACTGCCCATAGGCATCCCACCTTCTGGAAGATTTCCCTTAGCCCTCAGGCTGGTGCTGCCCTCCCAGAGCCCTTGCCACTCAGGGTTGTTGCTGTGGGCTCACAGACCTGGCTCCCTCTGGGCTGATGGCAGTTTAGCTTTCAGCTTCTGGTGCCAGCAAAGTGCCTGAGCAGGTGGAGCTCAGTGCACATGGGTGGAACAAATGGAAGACAACCACAGTGGGGGTGGGATGAAGGAATACCTGGCATGGTCCTCCAAACAGCCCTCCAGACCTCTTCATGTTTTGCCTTATGCTGTCTTGCAGCTTCTTCCCTTGCTACACCTCGTCCACCTACAACCAATGTCCAGCCCCTCAGTCTTGGTCATCTGCCCCCAAATAAGCACTCTCATTCCTCTGTGCCTTTGCCCACGCAGCTCCCCTGTACAGGAATACATACTCCCTTCTTTCCCACCTGGGAATGTCTACTCATCTTTCAGGGCTCAGCTCAAATGTCACCTCCTCTGGGAAGCCTTCCCCACTTCTGAGGAAGGATGAGTCATTCCTTCCTTGGCTCCCACAGCTTTTGTCCTTACCTCTCTAGATACTGAGGTTCAACTTGTTTGCATCTGACCCCTTGTCTAGACTGTGAACCCTTTGAGGGGAGGGGACCATCCATTTGTAGTTGCTCCTCAGAGCCTCCCCAGCACCCCAGTGCAGGAGACACACAAGGTGTGGGGAGATAGAGCTTAGGCCCACTGGGAGCCGTGGAGAAGCCCGGTTCTGAGCCATGCTGCTCAGCGATTCCCTTTGACATGGGTGAGGCTCCTCAGCCCAGATCAGGGGTGTCCAACCTGTTGGCTTCCCTGAGCCACTTTGGAAGAAGAGTGGTCTTGGGCCACACATAAAATACAGTAACACTAACAACAGCGGATGAGCTAAAAAAAAAAAAAAAGTCACTGTAAAATTTCACAGTGTTTTAAGATTTTGTGTTGCGTCTCATTCAAAGCCATTTTGTGCCACAGGTTGGACGTGCCTGACCTAGAACTTGGCCCAAGCTCCTTGAGGACGGAGGAGGGAGGAGAAACGGATGGGGACCGTTCTGAACACACTCAGATCTCCAGACCCCAAGAAATTCCATCCCAGCACTAGGAGAATGCCGGGGTGAGATTGCTGGGCTGCTGAGGACAATCGTTCAGGAATGACTGAGAAGGAAAGGGGAGGGGCGTGAAGGCAGGGGCAGGCTCATTTTCACTAAGACAGATGGCAGGTTCTACCAGCTTCATCTGGTGAGTTGCAGGGTGCCAGGCAGGAGTCAGGGGCAGGTTATTAAAAGGGTGACCCTTAAACCCACTGAGGGACCAGGGGTCATTGCACACTAAACCACTTCTTTCCAAGTCGTGGCTGCTGAACTAGTGAACCAGGGAGTTACTGCAAGCTCAGGGTCTCTCTGTGAGGAGAGACATTATGGTTTATAGCATCCTGTGAGATTTCATAAGGAGAAAGAGACATTGTGGTGGTGGGAACTAATATTCTGTAGTGTTTTCATTGGTGGATAGATTGACCTATGATGGGAGCTAATTAATAGGTCCGTGTCACATTAGATGGAAGTATTTACTGGAGGGCCATAGGGCTCTATCCTCACCACTACTCCAACATGCTCATCATTGACTAGATGGAACTTTGACAACCTGATGCTCACATTCACTGAGGCCACCACCTGGGAAAGCTCATAAATTCAGAGTTAGAATCTAAAAGGACTCAACAGACTGGAAAGATGGAAGGAATCTAAGAAGGTGAAATAAGGTAGTGAGAAATGCCACATTCTGAAGCTGGGTCCCACATAACTTTCTAGAATACGATAGATAGATATAGTTTAGGATCATGCATATTTAGGAAGGATTTAGGTGTTTTCAGTGGTCACAGACTCAATGTCAGTAAATATCATGATGTGGCTGCCAAAAGTGCATGTTATCTAAAGCCACATGAACAAAAATATGATGTCTAGAGTGAGGAGAAGATGAGAATATAGAGGCTATAGAATCCTCTTCTTCAAATACTTGAAGGACTGTAGAGGATGTCGGCCAAACCTGGGTGAATCTGCTGGGAAGCTGGGAAGAAGTAGGTAGGGTTGCCAGGTTTGGCAAATAAAAATACAGGGTGTGCAGCTAAATTTGAATTTCATGAATTTTATATTTGGGGCATACTTATACTAAAAAATTATTCATTGTTTATCAGACATTCAGATGTAACTGTGTGTCTTGTATTTTATATGTCAGTACTACCTGGCACTCAACCCAGACTTCCTGAATCACAATCTCTGGAGGTGAGATTGTTAGTGCTCTCCAGGTGCTTCTGATACAGACTGTCTATGGACCAGCACTTGGAGGCCCTGTCAGAGCAGCGGGTCTCAAGTTTTATCAGGCCTCAGAGTTATCTGGTGGGCTTGTTAAAACACAGATGGCTAGTTCTCACTCCCAGCGTTTC
>PVKE010005794.1:35169-57381 GCA_004027555.1 Craseonycteris thonglongyai
TTACAATCAAAATTAAAACAAACCAAAACAAGCAGTTCAGTTCATCCCAGGATGAGTGAGTTCCCCATTACAGGAACTGTTCAAACGAGATAGATACAGTAGACTCTCAGTTAACTGGCACCCATGGGGATTGGTAGATGCCGGATAAATGTAAGTAGACTCTCTGTTAACTGGAACTCAAGCAACTGCACTCTCAAGCTACCGGCAAAATCCTCAAGCTTCAGTCCTGGTTAACGGAAAGTCTACTGTACTGTACTCACTCAGTAAACCCTCACCCAGTGTCTACCCTGGGCTACATCCTAGGAAAGGCTGGGGATTAGGAGAGGAACCAGATCCCATCCTGGCCTTCCGGCTGGTTTGGGAAACCAGCAGGTATGGAGTGTAGTGCGATGAAACAGAATTTGAGGAGTGCCTGTGCTCTGCCTGGGTGGTCAGGGCAGGCTTCCCAGAGGGGTCGGGAGGGGCTGCAGGCAGGGACACTGGAACAGATGAGCCCTGAGCAGCAGTCAAGAAATGGACAGACACGGCAGGATGGGACCGGATGTGCGGTGGGGGTAGGTCTCTTGGATGATACCGGCTTGGGTGACCAGGTGGATGGTGTAGCCGTTTACTGTGCTGGGGAACATGAGGGGCAGACTGAGGGTGTGTTGAGGGTGAGAGGCTTGTGGGGGCCAAGCAGGCAGATATGGAGCATATAGAGTCATAACCCGAACCCTGACCCTAACTAGCTAAGGTCCTTGGGGACACTGACACAATCTCTTTGGAGGCAGGGCAACGAATGGAGAGCCTTTTCTCTGCTGCTAATTGGCTGTGAGGCCCTAGCTAATCTCCCCGCTCTCTGGACTCAGAGGCCCTGGAGGTCCTTTCCTGTTCCGGAAATCTAGGTAATGCTAACTACACATGTATGCTGGCAAGCTTCCAGCCCACCCCCTTCCTGTGGCCAGTGCCAGAGCCACGGAAGCCACCCCCAGAGCTCAGGCCTGAGGCCATCCAGCACCAGGGCATGTCTCAAGGGCAAGCCCAGACGCTGGGCCAGCCAAACCCTTGTGCACATGAAGTCACAAAGCTCTAAGTGGCTACAGAGCCAGATCCCCACTTTCCAAGCCTCAGGGCTTGAGTCTCTAGCCTTGGCTCCTGCTCCCAACCCCAAGCCTGGGTCCCCTGAGTGGGCCTGGGCATGGACAGGATGGAACAGTTGGGCTGCTGGTACCTGCAAGCCCAGCCCTGTGGGTAGAGATTAATTGAAGGTGAAACATCCCATCTGTACTGCAGGGTCCAGTCTGCTGACAGGCACTGAGGCCTCTCAGCTAATGAGATCATCACTCACCCTGGGGCGCAGAGGGAGAGGACATTCAGGTCAGCAGGGACCTGCCCAGGTCTGGGAGAGGGAGCAGTGGACTACACATGTGTCTGAGAGGCGGACGGGGCTTGGCCCTGGGAAACCCGGTTTGACGGGGAGACAGGGCTGTGCTCTTAGGGAACTCAGATGTGAAATTGGGTCATGTGCCTCAGTTTCTTTGCCTGTAAAGTGGGACTAATAATAGCACCCACCGCATAGGTTTGTTGTAAAGGAGAAATACATGTGAAATGCTGCCTCAGTGCCAGGCATGCACTGAATGTTTCATAAGTGGTGGGCGTTGTTATTGTTTGTCAGTGGCGCTGTCCTGTTTTGGATGTGGCGGGTCTGAGGAGTCCCTAGACATCAGGGGGAAGACGTTCAGGAGCCTTAGGTCGTGGATCTCAGGAGCCTTAGGTCGTGGGTCTCAGGAGCCTTAGGTCGTGGGTCTCAGGAGGCTGAGATCTGGGCCTGATTGGGGAGTTGTCATTGTGTACCAGAGACTGAAATCGGAGAGTGAACAGGGTTGTTGATTGTGGAGGGAGAGGGAGAGAGCAGAAGCCGGATCCCAGGGCAGGGGTGGGTGTCACTGGGAGGAGCTGGCTGGGATGACCTGTACACTTTCCCCTGACCCACTGCTGGCCTCAGCAAACTGCTCCCCTCCCCACCTCACTCCCAGCACCTCAGCCTCCAGCACCCATTGCACCAACTCAGGGACTCCCTTGGCTCTTGGGGCTCAGAAGCCTCTCTCACCAGGGGGTAGCACCCACTCCCCTGAGGGCCCCTTTCCCTGCCCCCACCTGCCAGAGACCCACCTCCCCAGTGATAATGCCAGGACTCAAGGCCTCCATACCCTGTACTGTAGAGGTTCCCACAACTTTGAGTAAGTTCTCGATCCACAGTCACAAACAATTTAACATGTTCTTGCCACTAAGGTCTTCTGCTGTCTCCCATGGGCTCAGGGAAGCGGGGGGTGGGGTGGGGTGGGGTGGACAGGGAGCACTGGATTTGGAGTTAGAGCACTTAAGCTTGAATTCTGGCTCCACCACTACTGCTTAGGTGATCAGGGAAAGTCATTAAGCCTCTTGAGCCTCAGTTTTCTCATATGTAAAATGGAGTCAATAATCCCTATCTCGTAACATGGTGAGATCACTCATTTTTTTTTTTAAGATTTATTTTATTGTTTGACAGAGACAGAGACGGAGAGAAGGGGGAGGGCCCAGAGCAGTCTCCACAGCTGTATGTCATCAGTTTCGACATAGTTTCATTCCACACAAGTGGATGTGGGGCCATGCAGGGTAAGAGTCGAACTGGGGGCCTCCTGCATGGGATGCACCCCCCTCTGGGGGTAACCAAACTGGGGGCCTCCCACAGGGGAAGCACGCCCCACTTCAGCATTTGGGTCCGCAGGGGTCTGGGCCAGGACCCGATCCCCACAGCCGCAAGGAGAGCTCTTAACCAGCTGAGCCATCTCAGCATCCCCTAGATCACTCATTTTTTTTTTGGTGACAAACTTGTTATGAAAGCAGATCCTAATTATACCATCTCCCTACATCCAAACAGGGTGCTGGGGGAGAGAAAAAAAAAAAGACCAAAGAAGTTCTACTTGGCCTGGGATGGTCAGGGAAGGCTTCACAAAGGCACTGGTGTTTGAACTGGCCCTTTGGAACTTGAGTCTGCTCCATATAAGGAAAGGGGATCTAGGCGGGGGGACAGCACAGGCTGAGGGCAAGGGCTGGCAGGCAGGGTGCAGGGACAGAGGACCAGGGTGGAGTGGCATCATGATGGGCAGCTGCCTTCCATGAAGTGGGAACTGCAAACACAGTGTGAGCTCTTCCAGAGAAAAAGCCCAGTGTGGGGAGGGGCGGGGAGGGACAAGCCTCCTGAGTTTCCTGGAGGAAAAACATTCTTTGTAACCGCCAGAAACGTGATGGAACTGACAAACATGCACAAAACCAGGTACTGAGGTTGCGAAACTAAGTCTGGGTCTTTGTAAAAACGTGTGTGCGACAACAGTGGTTTGTCAAGAAATTTGATCAAGCTGGGAAAGAAAACCCATCTCGACTGTGTTCAAGGAAGCGTGATGTGCCCCCAGCTGACCCCCACGCCCGGCACCGAAGCCAGGCTGTACCCATGACACCGACATATCCCCTGCAGCCCTGGAGAGGCGGCTCTCCTGTCAACTCCTCCCTTCCCCGTGAGCCACACCAGCCCAGTGGCTGCCACACACTGGAAGCCCTCCCCTGCTTCCTGCTCAAGAGGGTGGGGCTGGGGTAAGGGCCACAGGACTGGGAGACAGCCCCTCAGCTCTGTGGGTGGGTCATGCGCTCATGTCACAGCTATTCAGCAGGTGGCTACTCTGGGGACCACCAGAGGGCAAAAGAGAGAGGGAGAGATGCAGGGGGAAAGCGATGATGCCTGTAATACAGCAAGATAAGTGCTGGGAGGGGGCATGATAGAAACTTTAACTGAGTGGGCAGAGGAGTGCATGCGGGGAGGAGCACAGCTGGGAGTTCTTCCTGGAGGAGAGATCTTGAAGCCTAAGTAAGAGCTGGTGGGACAAAGAAGGGGAAGAGGTATGTCCTGGGTGGGGCATGTGGGAAGAAGGCTTGGGGAGGAAAGAGGGAAGAGCATGCACTGTGTATCAATGAGCACAGTGGACCCGACGGGGCAGAGGAGCTAGGACTATACCCTGTAGGCAATAAGGAGCCAGTGAAGGCTGTGGAGCTGGGGAGGTCATGGCCAGATTTGCATTTTGGAAAGATCTCTCTTGCTGCCTGGTATCTTCACTTTTGCTGGCCCCTGACCTTTAGAGAGAGGTCTGACCCTAACTCTACATTAAACTACTCCATAGGGGATGTGCTCAGCGGATGAGCTCTTGCCTCACAGTCATGGGGCCAGGAGTTCAATTCCAAGTACTGGCCCATGAAACCCCATATGCTGAACTGCGGTGCAACTCTCTCACCTTCTCTCAAAACAATAATTAAAAACAACAACGGGAAGCCGGGATGGCTCAGTGGGTTAAGCGCTCGCTTTGCACCGCTGGGGACCGAGGATGGAATCCTGGCCCCGGCCCGTGTGGACCCATATGCTGAACTGGGGAGTGCCCCCAGTTCAGTTCTCAGCGGGGTGAGACCCCAGCCCAGTTCCTGCCCTGTGTAGCCCCGCACCCACCTGTGCAATGAAACTATGTGGAAAAATCAATGATGAGCAACTATGGAGACTGTTCTGGGCCCTCCCCCTTCTCTCTCTCTCCCCCCCTCTCTCTGTCTGTCAAAAACAATAAAAATAAATCTAAACAACAACAACAAAAATTACTCCATATAAACCAAGACAGATGTGTGCAGATCAGCAAATGGCAGAAGAGCCAGCCTGGGTCCACATCACTTACTGTGTGCCCTAAAGTGACTTAACCTCTGTGCTTAGTTTCCTGATTTGTAAAATGGTGTTAATACAAGTGATTGCCTCGGAGTTGAAGGAATTAACCTCTTAGTAGAGGGTACTTACTAAGTTATATGGATGAGTATTAATTGCTAGTATTACCCATAAACAATGCCAACCAGTATAAAGCACTACAGGCATGAATTAACCAGTGAGACACATAGATCGGTATAACTTAGAACAGATCAGGTAGGTAATGTACCACTCCACATTTCTACTAATTGTGGGGACTAGGAAGCTAACAAGGTCACTCTTCACAGATCCCAGCCCACATGGACCAACGAAGCCCGGGGGCCGTATTCACTGGGAAGAGCCCGCCGCGGGGAGGCCTAGGAGGAGGCGCCAGGGGCGGGCCAGCAGGGAGGGGGTTAGTGGGCGGAGCTTCCTTCCTGCCTCCATGGAGTCTCTCGGGAGGCTGGAGGCGCTGGCACTGCTGCCTGTTACCCAACCCTCCAGAAGATGCTGCAGTGGGGAGGGAGAAGTGCTGAAAGCCTTCCTTTCAATTATTCAGCAGCCAGAGCTTCCTGCCTCGCCTGCTGAAGCCAGAGGCAGGCCTGGGCAGGAGCCCCCAGGCTGGGTCTGCCGGGTCGGTGAAGATCTGCTTCCAGGAGAGGCAGGCCGCCTGGCCTGCAGGCTGCGGGATCCACAGCCTGGGCTTGGGCCACGGCACTCTTCATTGCTTTCCTGCCCTACCTTGTCCATTCCTGCTCTGGGCCAACCGTGCTTGGCTGTGGTTGGAACTGTCCCCTGGCCTGCAGTCTCAGTTTGTGCTATGGAACGGAGGTGCTGGGGTGTCTGCGGCAGGGCAAGCCCACTGACCACAGGAGAAAACACAGGCAGCTTAGCTGGCACCTGGGTCCTGAGCATCCTGTCCAGCCCCCGCAGGATCTCAGACATATGGTGCTCCGCTCCGCCCAAGAACACACTGGTCCATGCTGTTCCCTCTGCCTGGAATGCCCTCCTGTTCCATTCACCCTGCAAGACCTTCTTTGTGAAACTCCCCTGACCGCCCCTGGAGGGCACCCCTTCTGGTTACCACCCCTGGTGTTTACCTTGTACTATCGCAGCTGTTTGTTCCCTGGCCTAGTGAGGGCTCCCCAAGGGCAGTAACTGGGTTGCCTCCATCTTCTTGTCCCTAGTGCCCAGCACAGAGCTTGGCACAAAGCAGCTATCTATGAATGTCTGTTGAAACCCAGCCTGTGCTGATACTGACAGCAAGCTTGCTACTTGTTTTTGATCACTACCATCTCTGGGGACCTCAGTGGGAAAGGTCCCTGGTTAATGGCTCTCAATATACGTAGACTTCGGGTGTTGGCATTTGCATGGGCCACACTGTCATCCGCATTGCAAGCTCTGGAGTCCTGCTCTGTCTTGGAATAGAGAGACTTGCCTGATTACCAGGCTCTTGCCCATCAGCCCAGGGCACCTGTCCCTGCTCCTGTTGGCTCTGATTTGGGTTCCCAGAGCAGAGGATCTGAGTGGCAGACCCCAGGGCCTGGGAGGTCTCAGCTGTCTGCTCTCTACAGAGGGGCCCACAGTACAGGGAATACAGCTAGGTGAGGCCAGTGCAGACCGCTGGAGCCCAGGACAGGCCATAGGGAGCCTGAACCAGACGAAGTGCATTCGCAGAGGATGGTGGGGAACTCACAAACCCATGCAAACCTGTAATAGAGACCAATGGAATTGAGCAGAACACGAAATACTGGTCATTGAAAATAATACAGACCAGACCAGTTCCATCCAATAGACCTATATAGACCAGTGCGGATACCAAATAAGCAAGTAGCATTTTAACCTCCTCTGAGCTCTAGTGGAACAAAGGACTCCCTGCCCCCACCCAGCCCACTTCGCTCCTGTTCAGGGCCCTCACTGGCCTTCAAGGGGTGGTAGCCTTCCAGCCAGGGAAGCACACAGCTTCCCTGTGGTTGCCTGAGCTAGAATGGAGCAGGCAACCTGCGAAAGAACCTTTGCATGGCTGAGCTGTCACTGACGGCATGAGGTCCTAGGAAGGTGGTGATCTCTGTGTCCTGGGGAGGATCCAAGCCAGGTGGCATTGTCAAAGTGTCCTAGGGAGAGCCACCTATGTGTCAGGACTTTATGCTCTCTGAGGACCCTCCCAAGCTGGCCTCTGGGCCAGACCCTGGAGTGAAATCAGAGGAGCCCATGTGCTCTCATCAGCTTCTATCACCCCCTTCACCTCCCTCTCGTCCGCACCAGGACCCAACCCTCCCAGGCTCACTCTGGGGAGCGGGCCTGAGAAAAGGTAAGATGAACTAGAAGTGGTATGACCAGATCTCTTTTCCTTTTTGGGCCTCAATTTTCCCATTTGATTGATGTGTCTGGGGTCTGGGGCCAGGGTGAGGCTGGCCTCTGAATCCCTGGCAGTCCAAGACTGAAAAAAATCACAGTTGGGTGGTGATATGCCTCCCGAAGAGTTATGAGCAGGAAGGGTGTGCTGGACACACAGATAAGCCCCTTCTGGCCACTAGGGAGGGTGACAGGAGAAGCTGGGGCAGCTGCCTCCACTGGCCACACAATCTCATTATGGAAAATTCCCTCTATTGACTCAGCTCTAATCAGGCAGGCTGCCCTGGGCATCCCCCCCAGCTTTCTGCTGGCCCGAGTGAGATCAAAGAGAGAGCCAGGCTGGGGGCTGGAGCCTGGCCTGCCATTCTCATCGATCCAGATGCGCCTCCGGTTGCTAGGCAACAGCCTCCAGGCTCTCCTGGTCCTTCCTCCCCCAGGGGCTGCAGGATAGGGCAGTAAAGGGGGAGAGAGACCCCACAGTCATTCTCTAGATCTTCCCTTACCAAGCGCGAGATCTCTGTCACCAAGCGGGGAGCCCCTCCACCTGCCCGGGAAGCACTAAAATGGACCACTTTCTCTCCTCACATTTGTATTCATCTCCGGAACACTCAAAATCCACACCTCCTCTGCTCCATGGAAGTACTCTCAGGAATACAGGCCAGGGAGTCACTGGAGAGGGGAGGGGACGCTTGGGGAGTCCGTAAAAAAGTCCAGACTGCAGCTCCCAGCTCCCAGCCCAGCTCTGGCCTAGACGCAGGAGCCACTGAATCTTGAGAGAACGGCTCAGAAGACAAATTCACACTCCCAGTTTTGAGTGGGTTGGCTTTTTTTTTTCCTTTTTCCAAAACGTAGGATGCATTTCATAGTAGTTTTTTCTTTTCTGTTTCAAGTGCTATAATTTAAAACTGCAAGTTGTGTCTTAAAACAGGCATAAAATGTGCTGTGGGATTTAGGGGCTGTAATTGACTAAATAATGCAAATCTGATCATTTTATCAGCTTAATATTTTGCATATTTTATCTACCCCAAACTGCTCACCTTCCCCCTCCCCCACTTTTAAAAACTGAATATGTGCCCTTCATCCCAGCAGTTGCTCTGTGGTGACCTACTTATATTATGGCTGATTTAGGATTTTAAGGTCTCTTCTCTCCTGAGGTCTTTACAGCTTTGGGGAATCAAAAGTGTCTGGCTCTTCCCTCTTGTCCCTCATCAGACATTTTTCTTTTTAAGGCAACTAAGGAAGAGGTGATGTGCTTTCCGAAGTTTGAGGAGCCAGAACTCAGCAGCCCCTGGGCCCAGCCCTGGGGACCACAGGGAGGGGCACAGCTCAGGGGCAGCAGTCTCCGTCCCTTGGTCAGCACTGCCTGCCACCCACTCCCCCAGCTCCACAGCTCGGTGACAGCTCCTCCCCAACTCCCCTGCCCAGCCCCTGTCACACACTTCAACTCTGAGAGGCACAGCTTTCCAGGGTCCTTGACAAATGGTAGCCAATTAATGTCAATTAATCTGATTAGCCTAAATAGTTAATTAAGCAGTTAATGAACATCACTGACAATAACCTGCAGTTCCTGAGGGATTGTGGGTGGGAGGCAGGAATGGTGTGTGTGCGGGTCCCTCCTTGCTCTGGGAAGGGGCAAGCCACCTAAGGGCAGAAGGGCTGGGAGGAAGGGCTGCTCTGCAGCTGTGGCTTCTCCCAGTCCCCACCCTGCTCCACCATCAGGGTGTCCAACCCAACTCTGGCCACAAGCCCGCTCCCAGCTCCTGGCCAGGGCCGAGAGGGTCTGAATTCTGTGGGAGAGGCTGGGCCTTAGCACAGTAAAGGAGGGAGAAAGGTCTTCTTTCCGGGAAACCTTTATCTTAAAATCCCAGAGAGGAGTCCTGGCCTCTACTGCCACCACCGCCACCCAGACCACAGCTTACCGCGCCCCCAGGGCCCGGGCTTTCCCCAAGCTGCAGAGCAGCCCCGGAGGGGACACTGTGCACCTCCCATGTGCCATGCTCTGTGCTGGCACTGGGGACCTGCCGCCATGAACAACTCAGGCTCCCGGCCCTCACAGGACTCCGTGTCATTATGGAACAGCGCGGCCTCTCTGGTGGTCTCACGTCTTAGCTGGGTGATGCTGGTGTGCCTTAGTTCTCTCCGCTGTGACCTGGCTCTCTCGTAGGATGTTGCGAGGACTAAACGAGTTAGTACACCTGAAGCCCCTAGAGCGGTAGCCAGCACATGGGAAATGCCAAATGAGTGTTCATGGTGATCACTGATGGAGATGGAAGGGTAAACAACCAGCCAGGCTACAGTATAAAAGGGGCTGAGAAAGAGGCAGCACTGGGCACTTGGGGGCTCTCACAGGGAGGAGAGAGCTTGGAACAAGGCCCTGCACAGAAGGCATGTGAGCAGGAGCTGAAGTTCAAGGAGGTAGAGGAAGGAAAAGAATCTAGTTAAAGAGGACAGCAAGAGAAAAGCGGTAAGGCTCCAGTGCTCAACTCTAACACGCCCAGTCACCTGGGAGCTATAAAAATGCAGACTCCCAAACCCCACACTTGGATTCTCAACAGGTGTGTCCCAGGAATCTGCTTTTTATGGAATGTTCTGGAAATGCCAAGGCAGGTACTCCGCATCTCGAAACCATGCCTGTCATGGTTCTGAGTGTCCCAGGTTGAGAGGAGAAGAGCTGCAGTAAGAGAAGCCCTAGGCCCTGTCCTGAAAGCACACCACGGGCCCCCCGATTCTCGCCATCTGTCCAAATCACACTCGCCCTTCAGGGGTGACCTTTCTAAACAGCTCTGGCTGCACGCTGACCTGCTGGAAACGTCCCTTGGTTTCTCTGCTGCCTACAGAAGAAAGCCCAGATTCCCTGCCTGGCACTAAGGCCCCTCATGAGGCCCCTCTCTGCAGCCTGGACCCCTGCCCCTCAGGCTAGGCCCTGCCTCTCTGGCCACACTGTTCCCCCCAAGTGCCTAGTGCTCTTTCTTCCTCCATACTCTGTTCATGCTGTGCCTTCTGCCAGAAACACCCCCTTCATTCCTCCATGCCCACAAACCTATACTCATCCTGGGAGGTCCATCTGTGAAGTCAGCTCCAGTGTCACCTAGGCAGGCACCCCCTACCACCACCGCTGCCTGGGGTGCTGCGGTGCTGCCACATAACCCATGTCCCATCCCCAGTTTGTGCACCCTGCTCCCCACTAGACTGAGGGCAGCTCCTCCCTTTCTCCAAAGCCTCCCACAGAGCTTGAGGATGACAGAGATTACTAAGCTTTTCAGTGCAGAGGAGCTGCTGAGCAAAAGGTCTGATGAATGAATGGCCATCTATGCTTTTTGATGTATGAGGAGCAGAGGACAAAGGAAGGGAGAAATCAGGAGACAGAGAAGAGAGGTGTTCTGGGGACAATAATGGGTGGGTCACCAGGCCCAAGAAGCAGGTGCTGGCCAGATAGGGAGGGGCAACAGGGCTGCCCTGAGGCAGAGCCTGCCTAGTGTCCCAGCTTCCTTACCAGGCTAGAAGCCCTCTCTGGCATCGTACTGGGAGAAGGGGTGGCTGGCTCCTCTGCCAGTCCTGAAGCCTGTCTGACTCTGAGGTCTGTGGCAGCATCTGGGATGGGCATGGAGGGCAGACTGCCCCGCCTCTCAGTCTGCCCCTGCCCCTGTCCCGTGGGTCTTTTCTCCCTCGGTGAGCCTAGCCTGGAGTATGTGTGCATCCATCCCTGCAAATATCCCAAAGGCATGCCTCTGGTACCTGCCCCCCTTCCACTGGGCCATCACCCCCTTCCTGGCTTCTCTGCCCTTGGTCTCTTTCTCTCCATCCTCCACACCCCACCCTCCCCCCACCAAATGCATCCAGAGAGGGCTTCCTAAAGTACACACCTGGCTGTTTTAAGATACTGCTCTAAAGCCTTCGTGGCTCACATTGATTTCCAAATAAATTTCTAGCTCTAATAGTGGTTTTTAAAGTCCTTCAGGACCTGGCCCAGCCTACCACTCCCTGTGGCTGCCCGCTCTTCCTAGGAATGCTTTCTGTGTTATGGCTACATTAGATCAGTCTCCTTAGTTTACCAGGACTTCTCATTACCCACGCTGTCCCCTAGAGTGCCATGCTCCTGCCTTCTCCGTCTGGCACCTTCCCTCTCATTATCCAAGTTCCAAATTCAATGCCACTCTCCCAGAGGCCTCTGCTGGCCGCCCACAGCACTGTGGACATCTTAGTCCAGCAGAAGCTCAATGGCTGGTCACTGTCAGTTTGCTCACACCTCCCTTTCCCACTAGCCCGGGAGCTCCTCAAGGTCAGGGTCAGTGTCTGGTTCCCTGTGTTCTCAGTGCTCCTACTGTGCTAGGTGGATGTTGACTGTAGTCTCACAAGCCACACAACCGCTGTCTCTGGGGAGTGCACTGGGTATTCTTCCCCGGGAGTCACTGCTCGTGGCACGTGGGAAGAAGCGCCCATTTTACAGGAGAGGAAAAAGACATGATCGTGGAGGTTGGGGCCCAGATGAGATCCGAGCCCCTGTTGGATCCAGGTTCTCACCCTTCCCAGGGGATATATGACTCTCACACTCTCCCTCTCCCGGCAGCCTTGGCCCTCCCCACCTTGGTCCCAGCAGTGGAGTGGACTGAGCAAGCAGGCTCACTTTAGTCCCTGGCTTACCCTGTCACAAGCCCCATAGCCTTCCTCTCCAAGGGGACCGACAGCCAGCAGAGCCTGAAAGTGTGCCCCACCCAGGAGGGCAAGGGAGGGGCACAGCTCCTTGGGCAGCAGCTCCACCCATGCCCAGCCTTCATAGGGTCATTAAGACTATGCTTTTTGAAGAATCTTTGAAGACATCAGAAAATTCTCATGGTAGAGTGGAAAAATAGGATACCGGCTTCCCGACAGCACGTTTGCAGTCATTTACCTCTATGCATTCATGAACACATGGGCAAAATCCTGGAGCGAAGTCCCTTCACTCTCCTTTGTTCACAGTGCCCATCTCTGGGTGGTGAGACTACTGAGCATTGCTATTTTCTCCTTCGTTTCTCTACTTCCCAAGTCTTGTACAATAAAGATGTGTTGTCTTTCAAATCAAAACACTCCGGTGAAACTTACTTTGACCTGTCTCCACTGTGGGGAGTTCTGGGGACTGGTGGTGGGATTGGGGCTCAGTGAGGGGAGGGGTCTGAGAGCCACAGGCCCCACGCACAACTAGGAAGTGGCAGGCCAGGAGCTCCCAGTGCAGTAAGCGGTCTGTGCTCCAAGGTCTGGCTCACCGGGCCAGGCTGCCTCATCCTCACAGGCCTGGCGGATGCTACGGGAGCTGTGGCACTGCCCGCCGGCTCCAGCTGGCACCGCAGCCTCTGCAGTGGGCAGCAGGCCAGGGCGGGGGCGCCAGGAGGCTGAGGCCAGGCTGCCTGCTGAGGAAAGAGTGGGGCTGCAGATGGATTGGCTGGCGGCTTTTGGCTACTGGGTGGGAGTCCCTGGGGTTGGGGGCTCTGGAGCCAAGACACACGTGGCTGCTGAGGCCTTTTACCCAGGCCGGTAGTCAGCCTGGGCAGCCGGGGACGGACTGCCGAGGCCCCCTAAGAGCGTCATTCCGGACGGTATGGAGTCAGCAGGGCTTGGCCTCTGAGGACGGAGCCATTGCCCTCTTGTGTTCAGGATGCAGAGGAAGGGAAAGGGGCAGGCACCCAGAGGTGTCAGCAGGCACTAAGCCACAGTGAAGATCTAGGCTGGCCAGGCTGCGGTCTCTAATGTGGGTAATGAGCCCCTCACCATCATAGGCCCCTCTGCTGCTCTGGGCCTCCCACACCCTCGCTGATCTCTGTCCCCTCACTGTGCTCCCTCTATACTCCACGCCCCCTTCCTCTCTGAATCCACTCTCACTGAGTACCTGCTCTCTGATCCTTTCTGTCCTCAGTAAACCCTATCTCAGAGCTCCCCTTCCCTGAGCCCGGGGTTGGAATTGAGAAGGAACTTCCCCATTTCTTGTCTGGCTGCCCCTTCCCACTGGGCCTGGACTAGTCATACTGACCCACCCCCTCTGCAGGGCCCTGCATCCTCTCTCTAGAGCAGCAGCAGCAGCATAGGAGCAGCAGCAGCAGCCGCCCGCCCCGTCCCCGGGACTCTGAATAAACCTCAAGCACCGCACCCCCACTGCCTCCCCGGACATGGGCCTGTGCGTGTGTGTCCTGGGGTCTCCTGGATGCAGGCAAACAACTCTGGGGTGTGTGCGCAGGGCAACTTCAGCGTCCCTGCAGGTCACCTCAAACCCTGGGCCAGGAGGGCTTCACCCTGGGATCTCCCGGTGAGCCACGAGGCCTCTCTAAGTCACACTCCCTTTTCAGTGAAGACTTCACGTTTGTGGGTGAGAGGTGTGGGTACATTTTAAATCTCAGCTCCAACTAATAAATCAAACCTTGAAACATTGGAGGGGACTTGTATCTCTGCCGATGAAATCACAGGCTTCCCGGCGTACAGATTTATAGAGTAGAGGGATCTTAAAACCTTGCTGTCAGGGCCTGCAGGGTCATCTAGTCAAACCGTTATCATTTGGTGCTTGAGGACACTGGGGCCCAGAGAAGGAAGGGGCCTGTGCAAGGTCATCCAAGAAACCAGGCTCAGAGATGGGCCCAGAAAGAAGGTCCTTGGGCTTCTGTTCCAAAGCCCTGCAGTCACCTGCACCAGATGTCACCCCCCACCCCAGTCCCCACTGGCCCACACTATGCCTTGGTTGGCCCTCCCCCAGGAGCATCGAAAGAACTGAGGACAGTGGTGTGGTGGGAGCCACACCGGGCTCCTGAGGACTGGGCTAGGGCTGCACCAAGACTCTGCTCTGTGACCTTGGGAAAATCATGTCACTTTAGGCTTTGTGCTGCTCCTCTGTGAAAAGGACCAGGTGATGTGAGGATGACATGGGATAATGTATGTGAAGTGACAGGTCCATGGCAGGGGCTCAGAGGGGGTACAGGGGTTAAAGCAGAGGGTGAGCTCCCCCCATTTCCTTAGCAGCGAGCCGGGATAGCTGCTGAGACAGGAGGAACTATGATTCTGCCCCGGGGGGCAGTATGAATGGGTCAGACGAAAAATCAGTGGGTGAGGCGCACTCCAGCAATGCTGGCAGTTGCTTGTGGTCAAGGCCGCATCTCAGGAGGTGAGGACTAACCACCTCAGAAAGGAACAGGCGGTCGCCAGCTTGCCGAGGTCAGCAAGAGGCTGGCAGGCAGAGGAGGTGAGAAGTGGGTGCAGCAGTGAGCAGATGGGCCTGCCAGACCCAGACTCCCCCTCTGGCGGTTGTGACAGTGTTGGGGGTGGGCTGAGGTGGGGGCACCCCGCTGGCCAGTTCAAAGCACATGCTACCTCCAAATACCCCAGTGACCTTGGGGGAGTCAGCTCTGCCCTGCCCTGCACACCCTCACCCCTATGCCTCAGGCTCCCCACCTGGGAAGCTGGCAGCATGAATCAAGAAACTGGCATTTAACTGGGTCTTGACATCAGGGGACTGAGACAGGCCATCAGCTCCACTGCTGCCCTAGGGAAGACAGCGTGGTGGCTTCCTGACCTTGGGAAAGTCACTCTAGACTCTTTTCTCAGCTGCAAAATAGGGACAATGAGGGTTTCCTTGTGAAGTTTTTATGAGAATTAACTGAGTCAACTGATGCATTGTGCCTGGTACGAGGCCCTCAGTCAATGTCCACTTCTTCTGGGAAGAGAAGGATGTGCTTCAAACAATGCTAAAAACCTTTCCATCTTTATCCAGCTTCTCCTTAAGAAGCTCTTATTTGCATTCGATACACTAACACTTGCTGAGCATTTTACAGCTTAAAAGTAGTTTCCCACCCATTAGCTGGGTTATTTTTTTCAGCAGCAGAGTAGTACTGTTAATGCTTTACCTCTTTTACAAATTGTGAAACATAGCTTAGATTTGAACCCATGTCTCTCAGACTTCAGAATCCATAACTCCAAACCCACTCACCCCAACCTTTAAATATCTAATCAACTCATTATTCATTCTTCAAGAATTCCCCCCACCCACCCTCACAGGAGAGTGGGAGGGGGCAGAAAGTTAAGGAACCAAGAAGCTGGTATTGTGTGGGAACAATTTCCCAGCCAGCTTAGTCCTATTTTTTGCTGGAGAAGAATCTGGCAAATGCTGGGGACACGATCTTAAGATGCCCCCGTGTCACAGAAACTCTCCAGCCCCTGCCCTGCTCTCCATAAAAGCATCTGCCTTTTGTCTTGACTCAGGACAAAAGAGCAGCCCAGGTCCCCTGATGCCAGAAGTGGGAGAGTGAGTGAGGTTTGAGGGCAGTGAGAAGTTATAGCTTTGATAGAGCACAGACACTGGAGAACCAGGCCAGACCCGGCTGCCCTTCCCTGTTCTCCCCCAGATCCATCCCCACAATGAACCTGCTGCCAGGAGCAGGAACTGCAGGAGGCTTCAACGCTGTCCAGACAGGAGCCCTGGGAGGGAGGGGGAGAATGCTGCATCTCTTTTCTCATCGCTCCTTTTTACCAGGATTCTTTTGGGGGGAGGGGAGGGGCTCACTCTGAGATCCAGAAACTCTCCCCGGGTATCCAGAGAGCCCACAGAGAAACCCCCTAAACTCAGTTGCATTCACTTCTGTGTCCTCCATCCTGCTCTGAGTGTGAGAGTAAATGACATCCTGCGTGAGACCTAGTTCCTGTTGCCAGCTCCTGCCTCCCCGGGGCATTTGGGCAGCTGAAAAAGGGACTATAGGATTCCCTACACTGCCACTCCTTGCTGGACAGAAAGCCAGCCTTCAGGTGGGGACCTGCTCCCTCCAGCCCTTCCAGTGAACAACACCCTCACAGGGTCCCTGCATGGGTCTTTCCCTTCCCTAGGGAGCAGATCCTTCTCAGCTGGGGAAGGGCAATCGGATTGCAGGTGGGGGGCTTCCCAGCATCCTCATGGGCCAGGCCATGGTCATTTATACCCAGGGGAGTCCTGCCCACGACCCTGCAGGGTTCCCACTTACTCCATCCCTCTCTGTGAAATGAACAATGTTGATCACCTCTGTTCCCCAGATGCTTCCTATCCCCGACCAAACACTCTAGCAGTTCTCCCACCTACCCTCTGCTCGGGGGGCCGTGGACCCCGAGCACCAGCCTAGCTGGGGAGGCCCAAGAGGCAGCCCTGCCCCAGCCCCTCTGGGGGATGCCCCCGCCCCACCAGGGGCTCTCACCTCCCCGCTGACCGCCGCGCTCCGCCGGGCGCTCGAGCCAGGCCCTCGGGCCTCTCCTGTCCTGGCCGACTCCGGGCCGCCTCCTCGGCTCGGCTCAGCAGGGCAGCTCCGCGGGCCCACGGCCCCGCGCCCTCCGTCTGTCCGCGGGCTCCGCCGCCGCCGATTGCTGAAATGCTGGACAGCGCACCACCATGGAGGCGGCCTCCCTGCCCGCCGACCGACCGGAGCGGCCTGGTGCCCACAGCGCCCTCTGAAGGGCTGGAGGGCCCCTAACAGCGAAGGCCAGCGCTGGGGCAACCCGGCTCTCCACACAGCAACATTTGTCCCGCAGCTTGAGGGTGGGGGCACGCCAGCCCCGGGAGGCCCCAGGGCAAAGGAGGTGATGAGTTTGGAAGCGGCAGGGGAGCTCAGCATGCTGAGTTCTGGCCAGGACACTGACTGCAGCAGGTGTCTCAGGGGACCCAGGGATCCAGCGGGGAGGTGCCTCCAGGACCCCTTTCATCTTTCGTCCTGGTGATGGGACCGAGGCCCGGCCAGACAGTGGTGGGCGACATCCCAACGGATGAGAGGATTTTGAGAATGCGCTGGACCTTCGGTGGTGCTGAATTGGGCATCTGGAATCGTGAGTTCAAGTCACCTTTTGGTTCCTCTCCTCAGGACTTTGGATGGCCTGTCAGTCCTGCCACTCCCACCTCCCACTCCTTGGCCGAACCGTGAGTGGGCTCCCTGGGGAAATTCAGAGGCAGGCTCCTGACGGGCATTAGAAGCCCAGGGACCTTTCCTGAATGGAAGCCAGGAACGTGGTGCCCACCAGTGGTGTCCCTGTGGAAACTTCCCATCTCAGGAAGCAGGGCTGGAAGTACCCGAGCAGGCTTGAGCAGGGCCTGGACTAGGGTGAGGCAAGTAAAGCTCCTGCAGCACACATTTTAAGAAGGCATTTATGGACACCGAGTGTCATCCTTGGGTCGAGTGTATGTTGTAAGTCTGCGTGGATTTGTGTGCATGTGTGCCCATCTGTATATATGCATGTCTCTGTGCATCTGCTTCTGTGTGTGCATGTGTGCCCATCTGTATATATGTCTGTCTGTCTGGAGTCTGTGTGTGCCCTCTCTCCTTTCTCCTTTCTCCCAAGTTTATTCACCCACATGTGTCTTCAGTGTGTGTGTGTGTGTGTGTGTGTGTGTGTGTGTGTGTGTGTATGTGAGTGAGCCTGTACCGCAGGTCCAGCTAGGTCTGCAGAATAAAACTTGGGATGGGGGAGAGGGCTGGGCTGCAGCTGCTGCTACCATTACCACAGCCCCGTAGTCCCGGGCGAGTCCTCTGCTGGTCTCTCACCTTCTGGCTGCATGAATATTTCATCTGCTGGGGCCTTGGGCTGGCCCAGCACCAGTGCGCTTGTTCCCTCTGTCAGGGAGGGGCTGCCCCCTTTGCCTGGCTGAGCCTCCCAAGACAGAGAGGGGAGTCAGCAGATCAAGGGCTGGGAGAGGTCCCCTGGAGGGCCTGTGGGCCCCTCCCTGCTGGAGGAGCCCTGGCTGGGTGTGGGGAGGGGATGTGAGGGAGGTGAGGGGAAGGTGCAGGGATGCTAGCCTCCCAGAGTGAATCTCATTCCTTAAATGACGTCAAGTTGGCTTTACACCTCACCACACTGACTTGGTTCCTGAGACCAGCCCTGGCCTCAACTCTGGGACCAGGGTCCAGGAACACTTCACCCCAGCTGAGCACACCTTCTCTTGCCCTCCCCTCATCTGCCTCTGGAGCCACTGCCCCCTCTAGCTTTACAATGGGAGCTGCTTCAGGGGAGAAAGCGAGAGGGCCCTGCAAGCTGGCTGCAAGAAAGTTTTTCCGGCTTCCTTGGGCAGACTATTGGACCAGATACAGGAGGGGGAGCCCCCCACAGCCCGCTCACCTCCTGTACTCCCTTGCCCTGGCTCAGAGGATTAGACCGCTTCCTTGGTTTTTCCTACCAGCCCTTTCCACAAAGCGCTCCTACCCTTGTGCTTCTCATTTCAACAAATGGCATCACCATCTGCACTGGCTTTTCCCTCTTTGTCCCTCTGGGTTACCACCCCCCAACTCTGCCCTGCTCTGGGCCTTGGGAAGCTGACCTCTGCAGACTGATTACCCAGGCTCCCTTGCTCTTGGCTTCTGGTCGGGTTCATCCCAGGGGTCACATCACCAGGAGAATGAAGGGTGGGAGGGGAGAGAAGTGAAGTATTTATTTCCTTGCTGCGCTCCTCTCCAGCTCTGGTCTAGGAGCCCTTCCTTCACAGCTCTAGGTCTTCCAGCCAAGCTTTGGCATTACGTTTCTCTGTGTTTCAGGCCCAAAGCTGGTAATGGCTCCTACTCTTGTAAGTCTCTGGGTGCTTCTCCATCCCTTGTTGCTCCATTCTCAGGTCCCCACCCATACCTCTGTGCAGAGTGCCTGCATCAAGGTCTTCAGTTAAATCTCTGGAGGGGCTACTTTATTCTGGGTCCCTGACCCATGCACCCTCCCTTTCTCAAGTCCCATCTCAAGTCAGAGTGCTTGGTCCTTGAGTGCTTCAGCCCTCTCTTTTCCCTACAGACCTTCCACCTCCTGGAATTGCCCCTCTTCTTCACCCTCATGGTGTCTGCCTGGGCCAAGCCTTGGCCCTGGTCCTCTACCTGGTGCCCACCCCTCCCCGTTCACTCTCTCCCAGGATATACTTCTCTGCTTAAATAGCACTTGACCAATGAATCCTTTCAAGACCTCCCCATATAAAATCTCAGCTCCTCATTCAGCACTATTTTCCCCCTTACTTTCCTTAAAAAAAAGTATTGTGGACAAATATACATAACATAACATTTTATAGCTTTAATCATTTTCATTCACACTGTTGTGCAGCCATCACCCCCAAACCCCAACTGAGACTCTGCACACACGACAGTAACTCCCCGTTTCTTCTCCCCTCAGCTCCTGGCACTCATCATTCTACTCTTTGTCTCTATGGATTTGACTATTCTAGGTACCCCATGTAAATGGAATTATACAGAATTCCCCCCAATAATTAGTAATGTATAAAACCTTTTTTGTGTGTCTATTGGCCATTTGTATATCTGCTCTCCCTTATATTTAATCTTATCACAAAAAGACTCACTTGACTTTTTGTGTTTTAGCATAGAGTCCTCAAGGTTCATTCATGTTGTAGAATGTGTCAGAACTTTTTTTCTTTTTCAGGCTGAATACTATACCATCATATCTCTATACTATATTTTGTTTATCCACTTATTCATCAGTGGACATTTGGATGGTTTCCACTTTTTGGCTATTGTAAATAATGCTGCTATGAACATGGGTATACAAATATCTGTTTGAATTCCTGCTATTAATTCTTCAGGGCATATACCTAGAAGTGGAATAACTGGATTATACAGTAATCCCATGTTTAATTTTTTTGAGGAACCGCCATACTGTCTTTCAGAGAAGCTATACCATTGTAATTCCCACCAGCAATGCACAAGGTTTCCAGTTTTTCCACATCCTTGTCAACACTTGCTATTTTCTTTTTCTTTCTTTCTAAAGAATACTCATCCTAATAGGTGCAAAGTGATGTCTCATTTTGGTTTTGATTTGCATTTCCCTGATAATTAGTGATGTTGAAGATCTTTTTTGTGTGCTTATTGGCCATTTCTACATCTCCTGTGGAGCACGTTCCCTTATATTTAATCTTATGATCACCTGTCATATGACTCTGTCACTTGTATTTTTCTCTCCTCACACTCTAGACCTTGAGCTGCATGCAAATGAGGACTTTGCTCCCTGCTGTATTCAGTTCCAGCACATAGTAGGTGCTCAGTAACTAGCTGCTTGACTATCTAAGTGCTTCCCTTGATGTGTTCTCAATCCATCTTCTTCCCAGCTTACCAGCCACAATTTTCTCTGTTTACATTTTGCCATTTGTATTATGAGGACAATAGTGCCATGAATAAGCCTTTCCAAAGTAGACACGGGGCTCCGTGTCTGATTCAGAGCCCTGCACCTGGAGCGGACTCATGCTCTCTCATTCCTCCCATAGTCAGACTCACTTGCTTTCAATCTGTCACCCAGTTAGGCATTGCCCGCTTCCCCTGCCAACCTCCCCTACCAACCCCTGCACCCCTCACCAGCCTTTATAGTCGCTGTGTCACCTTTTCCTGTCCAGGGCAAACCCCCTTTCTCGGTGCCCACCCAGCCTGGTGACCAATCAGTCCTTCAGGGACCTCATGCTCAGAGGCAAGAACAGGAAAGACCCTATGCTGAGAGACCTGGCCAAGCCTGGTTTTCACTTGCCAGAGCTCCCAGGCCCAGAGAGTGGCTTATAGTGGCCTTGGTCTCAGAATTAGCCCTGCCCTTTCTTATTCTGCCCTGTCTCTGCCACCCTCTGTCTGTGCCATCCTGTGTCTAGCACATGAACTCCATGAAGGCAGGGTTGGGTCATGCCTATCTCCATATATCCCAGCACAGAGGAGGCTGGAATCATTGCTGATTGAATTGAGTTGTCTGGTTTCTGTCTGTCTCTAAGTTGTTCTCTGTCCTCTCCCTTCACTTTTTTGTTCTCTCTACCTCCCAAACGACTCTGCTTCCCTTTTCTCTGCCTCTGCCTTGTCTCTTTTCCCTTATCTCTTTGTATGATGTGATGCAGACACACACCTTTGGGGTACTTGGCCTTAGAGTTGGTCCCTCTCTTCTCGTGCTTCTCAAAGCGTTTCCTTGACCCTCTGTATCAGAACTACCTCAAGTGCTTGTTACATGTGATGGTGTCTGAACTCTCTTCAGATCTACTCTAATAGCTGGCTATCTATTGCTGCATAGCAAATATTCCAAAATGCAATGACTCAGAACAACAGCAGTTTTATTATAACTCACAAGTTTATGGCTCAGACATTTGGGCAGGGCTTGGCTAGGTGATTCTTCTGCTCCACAAGGCATTAAATGGGGTCACTTGGTGATTTTCAGCTGATGGATGGATTGTGGTTTGAAAGGTATAAGACACCTTCATTCACATGTCTGGGACCCTGCTGGGGATGGCTGGAGGGCTGTGCTCAGTTTGACCTTGCTCCTTCTCCAGGTAGTCTCAGGCGTCTCCATGTGGTGTCTCTAACAGAGTCATCGGACTTCTTAGGTAGCAGCTCAGGACTCTGGGAGCAAGCGTTCCAAAAGAGAAGCAGAACTTGACAATCTCTTAAGGCCTGGGCTCAGGAGGTGTGACATCACTTTCCCCATTTTCTATGTGGTCAAAGCAGTTACAGAGCCCACTCCATTCATTTTATTGTTTTGAGAGAAGGTGAGAAAGACAGAGAGAGAGAGAGAGAGAGAGAGAGAGAGAGAGAAGGGGGGGGCAGAGCAGTCTCCATAGTTGTACATCATTAGTTGTGACATGGTTTCATTCCACACAGGTGGCTGTGGGGCCACGCAGAGTGGGAAGCAAACTGGGGGCCTCCCACATGGGAGGTGAGAGCATTTACCACCATCCCAGCAGTTACAGTTGTGCCATAGTTCAGCACATGGGATTGCACGGGCCAGGCTGGAAACTGAATCCCGGACCTCATGATTCTGAGGCAAGCACTCAACTGCTGAGCTATTCTGGGAAGAAGTTATTCTGGGATGGTGGCTATCTTTAATCTGCCATATCTATTGAGTCATAGGCTTTGGGGTAGACTGACTATTATTGTTATTATTATTTTTTATTGTTTTATTGTTATTTTGACAGAGACAGAGAGATACAGAGACAGAGAGAGATAGAGAAATGGGGGAGGATCCAGAGCAGTCTCCATAGTTGTATGTTATCAGTTTTTGACATGGTTTCATTCCACACAGGTGGGCGGGGGCCACTCAAGAACTAAACTGGGTCCCACATGAGAGGCATGCCTCCTTGAGCCAGGGGCTGAATCAGGGAACGAGAACCAAACTGGGGGCTTCCCACATGGGAAGCACACCCCAGTTCAACATATGAGTCC
>PVKE010005795.1:0-57285 GCA_004027555.1 Craseonycteris thonglongyai
GCGGGTTGAGCGCTCGCTTTGAAGCCCCGAGGACCGAGGATCGAATCCCGGCTCCGGCCCAGGCAGGACCCACATGCTGAACTGGGGAGTTCCCACAGTTCGGTTCTCTAGCTGTCTCTGTCTCTGTCTCTCTCTCTATCTGTCAAAAGTAAAATAGAAATAAATATGCACTGAAGATAAAATAATTACTCTCTATAAAATATAAAAAGATATTAAAAAAAAAAAAAATAGAGAAGACAAAATCCGGGATGAATTATAGAAAAAAAACAAAAAAAAACACATGCAGTGGAGTTTTGTAATTTAATTTTAGTGTGTTGACATGCTTTTTGTCAATGGGTAGATGTTTTGACCAATGGAATTATGTAAGGATTTCTCTAGAAAGAAATATATTGCTATTAGCTTTAAAAATATCACCATACTTCTTGTCTTTCTTTTTTTAAAGAGTCAACACAGACTGTCCAGGCTCTGCAGTATTCAACTGTTGATGGTCCACTAACAGCAAGCAAAGATTTAGAAATAAAAAACTTAAAAGAAGAAAATGAAAAACTAAGGAAACAAGTAAGAGGTAAACTTCTGATTTGCTATTAATTCAATTTAGTAGATTTTTAAAGATGTTTTATGCACACACATTTATTGAGCTCTTGTCATATGTTATGTGATATAAGCGATATGCAGTGAGGGAAAAGCAAATAAGACTGGTTTCTGCTCTTAAGAAGCTCATATTTTGGTATGGGAAAAAGATAGTTTTTATAATACATGTGAAAAGGTTATAAGAAAAATAAACAAAGGTACATAGAGAGTACATAGAAGGAGCACCTAAGCCAGATTTAAGTTAATAGAGATGACTTTTTTTGAAAACCTATTAGTTTGAGATATTTAGTTGAAATTTGTCTGGCAAAGCATATATATTATGACTAGGGGAAAGAGTGTTAGGAATAAAGAAGGGAGGACATAGATAAGGGACTTACATGTATATAGGCATTGAGGCATATGAAAATTTGTTTTTTGTAACAAGTCATTTTTCAGTGTATTGCTGAAATAGATTAAAATTTATTTTGACAACTGTTGATAACCTTTTATATCCATTCATTCAACAACTACTTATTGAGCATCTCCTATGTACCAGGTGCTGTTTTGGACTCTTGGGATACTAGAAGGTGACAAGTACTTAAAAATAGAGCAGAGTAAGAGGAATGGGTCAAAGGTGCACCATGAGGAGTTCTATAATTTTAAATAGTATAGTCAAGGTATAAGTCTCATTGAAAGGTGACATGTGAGCAAATACTTGAAGAAGGTAAGAGGCTTAGCTATGCAGTTATATAGGGACTCATGTCCCAAGCAGAAGGACCAGACAGTGCATAGGCCGTAGAGTCAGGTTGGGCCTCGTGAGTTCAAATAAAACACAGGACAACATGGCTGTAGGAAATGAGCAAGCAGAGAGAATAGAAGGAGATGAGGTTAGAGAAGTAGAGGGGTAAGGGCTTGTTGCCTGAGCAGTAGAGTCTTATTGACTGTTGTAAGGGCTTTATTCTTTTCTGAGTGGAATGTTAACCTTTTATAGGGTTTAGAGGCATCCCATGATCTGAGTAAGTGTAGAGAGAGAGAGCAATCTATTTTTATGTTGATAACAGCTATTTATTCTCCTTGTTCATTATATAATTATTTACTCTTCATATGTTGTAGAAGCACATCAGATAAGGTTATAATGCTTCCTTCAACCATGAAATGTAATTTAGAAAACTTATCAGGAGAAAAAACATCCTATGGTATTTACTTATATTTTTATATGCCATCTCTTCCTTGCTTCCTGAAATTGTTCCTTATTGTTTGCTTTCTGTTTAGAGAACTTCCTTTAGGTATTGTTTAAAGATAAGCCTGCTACCAACAAAGTCACTTCAGTTTTTCTTCATCTGGGAATATCTAAAATTTCCCTTCTTTTCTAAGGAATATTTTTGTTGGGCTTAGATCCTGGATTGATAGTTCTTTTGTTTTAGCATCAGAAAAATATGCCACTTTCTTTAGGACAGACTTGTCCAGCCTGTGGCCCAGGGCAGCACTGAATGCAGCCCAACACAAAGTCTTAAAACATTATGAGATTTGGAGGGGGGACCTTTTCTTTTTTTTTTTAGTTCATCAGCTATGGTTAGTGTTAGTGTATTTTATGTGTGGCCCAAGACAATTCTTCCAGTGTGGCCCAGGGAAGTCAAAAGGTTGGATACTGCTGCTTTAGGACTTAATGGTTACTGAAGAAAAGTCCACTGTCATTCTACTTTTTTTTTCTCCTTTATCTAAGGTGTTTTTTTTATCTAGCTGCTTGCAAGGCATTTTTTTCCTCTACGTTTCTGATGTTTAATGGTTTGTTTGGACATGGATTTCTTTGGGTTTATTCTCTTAGGGATTTGTTTGATCATAAATCTGTAGGTTTATGTGTCTTGCCAAATTTGGGGAGTTTTTAGATCTTATTTCTTTGAGTTATTTTACAGACCTGCCTATATTCTCTTTCCTTTATGGGACCCTGATGACACAGATGTTAGGTATTTTATTATCTCATAAGTTCTTCAGGTCTGTTCATTTTTGTTTGTTTGTTTGTTGTTTTGACTAATTTCAAAACAACAGAAGATACCGTTGTATCTTCCAGCTCGTGGATTCTTTCCTCTGATCCCTTCTTTGTGCTGTTGAATCCATCAACTGAGATTTTTATTTAATTCATTTTTAAAATTTCCATTTTGGTCTTTTTTAATCTTCTGTTTCTTTGCTGAGATTTTCTCAGGTCTTTTGGTTTATCTCTTTCAAATACGTTTATAATTGCTCTTTGGACCGATTTTATCACTGTTGGTTTAATGTCCAAGGAGATAATTCTGACATCTACTATTTTAGTGTCAGCATCTATTGATTTTTTTCTCATTCCAGTTGAGATTTTCCTGGTTCTTGGTAGGAGGAATGAATTTGGATTGATGACTCTGATCTTATTTAAACCTCCCTTTTAGTGGGCTTTTCTTGACACCACTGCAGCAGTGGAAAAGGGATAACTGCTAGGCTGGGTAGGAGCTGTTTTCCCATTTGGCCTTTGCTGCCACCCCGAAAAGGGCTACTCCTTACTTCTGGAAGAGGGCGGGAGTTTCAAAGCCCCACCTGGTTTACACTGACACTGTGTTGGGGGTGGTCTTACTACCACTGGACAGTGGTGAAAGTTCTCACTCTGTTCTTACACCAATGGGGAGAGTACTGAGATCCTCATTACTGCTGGGTGGAGGGGGACATCCTAGTACCCATGTGGTCTCTACTGACATTGCATATTGAAAGGGGCTTGTTACCAGCCAGTGGGTTGGAACATTCTGGCCCCTACCAGGCCTTCTCTTGACTACCTTTGTGGTATGTTTGGGCACTTCATTATAGCCTCATGATTGGAAATCTAGCTCTTTACTCCTTGTTTGCTCACAGTTGGGTGTGGGGCCACTGGTTTTTTTCTGTGGTCTTTAACTTGTGAATAGTATTCCTTCCCCACAAGCTCACTTTTGTTGATCATATGCTATTCTCAGTGATGCCCTTGACCCCATTTCATCTCTTCAGTATCATTCATTCATTATCATTATTGTGATAAAATATACATAACAGGGGAAGCCGGGATGGCTGAGTGGGTTAAGCGCTCACTTTGCAGTGCTGGGGACCGAGGATCGAATCCCAGTTCCGGCCCGTGCGGAACCATGTGCTGAGCTGGGAGCTCCCCCAGTTCAGTTCTCTCTCTCTCTCTGTATCTCTCTCTCTCTCTCTCTCTCTCTCTCTCTCTCTCTCTCTCTCTGTTAAAAACAATTAAAAATAAATAAATATTAAAATATATATATATACATAAAAGTTATCATTTGAGCTATTTTTAGGTTTATAGGTCAGTGGGATTAAGTACGTTCACAGTACTGTGTATCCATCACCACCAACTCCAGAACCTTCCATCATCCCAAACTGAAACTCTACCCATTAAACAGTAATACCCCATACCTCCCATCCAGTAGCCCCTGGCAGCCACCATTCTACTTTGTTTCTTTGAAATTAAGTACTCTAGGAACCTTATACAAGTGAAATCATAAAATATTTGCAAATGAGTCACCTTGGGATCTAGTTAAAATACAGACCCTGAATCAGTAGTTCTGGAGTGGGGCCTGAGAGTCTGTATGTCTAATAAGCTCCCAATAGCTTGCTAACGCTTCTTGTCTGGGATGACACGCAGAGTAAGGAAGTTGTAAAGAATAGAAAATATCCTGAAGAAAATTAACAATGAATGTGTTTTGATTTCTCTGTTTTTATTGGCTTCAATTTTGTTAAGTTGATGCCAGGAACATTTTATTTTAATAACATTACTTTCTGAGCAAGGATTCCCGGGTTGTAGTCTTAGCTCTGATACTCATTTAGCAGTGTGACCTTAGGCAACTTACTCAACTCCCTTGAGCCTTAGTTTTTTTCATCTGAAAAATACAGGATCTGACCTCGATTAGAGGTTTTCAAATATTTACTTTTAGAAATCAGAGTTTAATCTTCAAATCATCACTAGTGAAACCATGCCGAGTGATCTGGAACAACAATATTAGAAGCAAAACCATCTTATTAGTATCAGCACAAGAATGCCAACCAACAGTAGAGGAAAACTTGTCTGTTTTGTTTGGTTGGTTTTGTTCTTTCTTGTTAGTTTTAAGTTTTTAGTGGTCCTGAAAGTACTGTTTTTAGAAGTATGGTCTTTTCATTCTAGTAGACACGTAAGACATGTTTGCACATGAACTTCACATGCCATTACACTGGCATTGGCTGTTTACCATCTTATAGTGAACTTAGTTGTCATGGGTCAAGTCATATATGGTATCTGCCAGCTTAATACCGAATTCAGAAAACTTTATTTAAAAAAAAAGTTTAGTTGTTTTAAACCTTGCTTTCAAGCATTTGTTTTTATACAGATAATAAAAGAAACATTGTCTTCTCATTTTAGAATCAAGTCACTTGGAACAACAACTTGAAGAAGCTAATTCTGTGAAACGAGAACTAGATGATGCTTTTAGACAAATCAAGGCTTATGAAAAACAAATCAAAACTTTACAACAAGAAAGAGAAGAATTAAATAAGGTAAAAATATATGAGTAGATTGTTAAAGGCTTTTCTGAATCCTTAATCTTATTTAATTTGTATACTGAAAGCATTCATAACAAATTATATTAATATTTTATCTGTAAAAAGTCAGTTTAAAAGTTTAAGGATTATTTTGTTGTACACCATTTTGATTAATAGCTAGTAGTGAAAAAACAATCTTGAAGCTTTAAAGTTCAGAATCTTTTGTTCTTTTGGGAAGTTAATCAGAGGACCTGATTAAAAGTAAATGTTATTAAAAAAGAAGTATAACGAAATAAGAGAATAGTAAATCTGGTTAATGTCTATGGAAAAAAATAAAAGTTCAGTCATATTTTTATTATATCTTATTGATGCTAACATTTTTAAAAAATTAAAACAAAATTTCTACAATGCTTTAATGATTTTAAAAAATGTTAGTTTATCTTTCAAAGCATGGATAAAAACACTAGTTATTTTCATAAGAACTTTGTGTAACACTTAAACACTATTAGAAAAATCAACAAAATTTATTAATAGCTAGGACACTAGCTATTAACAATAGCCAGTAGGGTAAATCATATTCAAGCCCTAGAAAAAAATCTTTTATTTAAACTACGCTCTATGTGAACTTTGCCTTTCATTAACAAATAAAAAAATGTTGAAATTAATACTAGCCAATGTAAAAAAGAAATGAGTAGTTTATAGTTAGTATAAGTTGTATTCAATGATGTAGTGTATAATACATCGATAATGCAGAATGAAATTCTTCTGGGGAATGTAAGTCTTGCTCTCAGTAAAGAAATAGAGGTAATTAAAAATAAAAATATCTTTTGATGATGAAACCAATAAAAAGACCAACAAAGAAAGCTATAAAAGTTACATTGAATAAGGTTAGCATGTTTTTATTTTTTTCTTGATGCATTTTCAAGCAGTGCTGTGTATAGATCCATTTAAATTTATGGCCATTTTTAATGATGCTTGGAATTTGTAAGACATGTTCTGTTGGTTTCAATTATATAATAGTAATATTAGTGGTTACTATTATGAATTTAAAGGTAGGGTTACTCAGCCAAGCTTAGTTAATACAATGAAGAGGATCTGATATCTAGATTTATACTAACAAGTATTTTGCCAGTTTTTAATGTTTTAATATTAAAAAATTTTTTAGTATATTTTGAGAAGAGGATGTTGAAAAGAAGCAGATTACTACATTAATAAAGAATTTCAAGAGATTTGCTTAGTATTGTACAGACATCAGATATTCTTTTAAAGATTTTTTTCATTTGATGAATATAAAAGAACAAATGGGGAAGCTGGAATGGCTCAGTGGGTTAAGCGCTCACTTTGCAGCCCCGGGGACCGAGGATCGAATCCCGGCCCGACCTGTGTGGGCCCATATGTAGAACTCGGGAGTACCCCCTGTTCGATTCTCACTGGGTTGAGACCCTGGCCCGGTTCCTGCCCTGTGCAACCCCACACCCACCAGTGGAATGAAACTATGTGGAAAAACCAATGATGTGCAACTATGCAGACTGTTCTGGGCCCTCCCCCTTCTCTCTGTATCTCGCTCTCTCTCTGTTAAAAACAATAAAATAAATCTTTAAAAAGACTTAAATGTAACATCTAAGTTTTGACAAACAATAAAACTGGACAGCTCTGAACCTATCTATCTTAAGAAATAGAATGTTACCTATTTTATGGCATAATCCTGGCTATCCCTTTTTCCTCACTTCCCTGAAAAGGATAATCACTATTCTGAATTTTGTGAATCATTCCCTTACTTAAAAATTTTTTTAAATCTCAGTATCTCTCTAAACAACACAGTAGTGCTTCTCATTTTTTAGCTTTGTAAAATGGTATATGCAACCATTTGTTATTTGGCTTCTTTCACTCATATTTCTAAGCTTCTATGTAGTATACATTATTCATTTAGTTACTATATAACAGACCTTATGTGAACCTCCACAATTTATCTAAATTTTTGTTCACATTTAGGTTGCTTATAATTGAAAGCTACTGTAAATGTGCTTCCATGAACATTCTTGACCATATATCCCGATGCGTGCATGCACACACACATGCACATACATAGAATAAATGGGTCATACACAATGCAGCTATTTTGTTTTTTATGATAATGCCAAGTTGTTTTTCAGTGATTATACCAATTTATACTTACATAAGTAGTGTATAGGAGTTTATATATTAAACCAGGGGTCTCCAAACTTTTCAGCCCGCAGGCTGCATTAACTTATCAAACAGCAGTTTGGAGGCTGACTACACACTCGAGGTCCAAGTAAAAAAGAACCAAAACATAGATGTTGTTTTTACTTATTTTTTTAATATTATTTTATTTAGATAAAAAGGTCTCCACGGGCCGGATGAGAGGGCCTCGCGGGCCGTAGTTTGGAGACCCCTGTATTAAACAATACTTTATATTACTACATGTATACTTTATGGACAATCTGAATTGATATTTTTGGTCTAAAATGATGATTTATTGTGATTTAATTTGCCTTTCTCTAATTACTAATGGTTGAGCCCATATATATGTCCACTTATCATTTATATTTCTTTTTTGTGAAATGTCTCTTAATATTCCTTGTACATTTTTTTGTGTTCTTTGTCTTTTTCTTACTGGTTTGTAAGAATTCTTAAAAATTTCTGGACATATTAATCTTTAGAGGTTCTTTTAGTGCAGATCTGTCCATTTTTATTTATTTTTTTATTTATTTTTTAATGAATCTCACTACTGTAGCCTCATATTTGAAAGGTAATTTTTCTGGGTATACAATTTTAATTATTTTCTCATCTTTAAAAAATTATTTTCCACTTCTGTTGTTACTTCTTAGATATTTGCTCTTTTTTTCTTTTTTTTTTAAATATATATTTTATTTATTTATTTTGACAGAAGAGAGAGAGAGATACAGAGACAGAGAGAGAACTGAACGAGGGGAGCTCCCAGTTCAGCATATGGTTCCGCACGGGCCGGGGCCGGGATTCGATCCCCGGTCCCCGGCGCTGCAAAGTGAGCGCCTAACCCACTGAGCCATCCCGGCTTCCCCATCTTTTTTTCTTTTTAAAGATGGAGCATAGATGATTTGTCATTTTTTTCTCTTGATTTCTTCAAAGGAGTTTTATTTGGTGTTATACAATTTTATTTTTTTAAAGTTTCTGGGTTTGTTTTTTTACTTGCTTCATAAATGCAGAGCTTTCTATGATGGTAAATTCATGTCTTTAATTTTAATACTTATATCTTTTCATTTCTAAATGTTCTGTAACGTTGTTTTATAAATCTGCACGGTCATTTTTAATAGTCTCTTGTCATTTTCCTATTTTATGATTTTTTTTATTTCTTCAAACATTTAATACGTAGCAATATTATGTTAGTATCTAATAATTCTAATATTCAAGTATGATTGGGTCTTAATTTTAGTTTCTGTTGTTTGCTTATGGTTGTTTGTTCTTTGGGTATTTTGGAATTTGTTGTTGTGAGCTCATATTTGTGTGCTCTTAAAAGACCCAGATTTCATTTTGGTTCTTTTTCTCAAGGAAGATTTACATTTCCTTTTGCTGGGAGGAAGGAAAATTGTTTTACTGAATTGAGTCTGCCCCCTCTAGGTTTCTCACTTTAATCAGGAAGTTTTAACATTTTTTCTTTGCTTCTGGCCTAAGGTTTAGTCTCCATAGGAGTAGCAACCCATTTTTATCATTTGTTATAAATTTTTTTAAATCACACATATCCATTAAATTTCACAAAATGTTTATTTTGACCATCATATCTTGTATTTTCCTAATTTTAGTTGTAGAAACTAAGGCACTAGGAGGTTATATTGGCTGTTCCTTTGCAGGTAGCATAGGGAATTGAGAATATGAACAGAATGCTACGCTCTTAGAATCTGTTCAGTAGTAGTTCATTGCTTTTAATTTTGTCCTGAAGTAAATAATTTTGGTTCTTCTTAACTTCATGATAGCAACTTTGATGGCCAAATTTGGTCCCTAGGTTGCAGAATTGGTAACTTACATTCTTTTTACAAAACTGTAGGAACTAGTCCAGGCTAGTGAGCGATTAAAAAACCAATCCAAAGAACTGAAAGATGCACACTGTCAGCGGAAGCTTGCCATGCAGGAGTTCATGGAGATCAATGAGCGGCTGACAGAACTGCACACCCAGAGACAGAAACTTGCTCGCCACGTGCGAGATAAGGAAGAAGAGGTGGACCTGGTGATGCAAAAAGTTGAAAGCTTAAGGCAAGAACTGCGCAGAACAGAAAGAGCCAAAAAAGAGGTTAGTAGTCAGGCAAATTTTGTAGTGTCCATGGGGTAGTGATTAAAGCTGCTTTTTTAGACTAGTGAAATAATACATATTTCATTCTTTAATTTTTGAAAAAAGTTATTTTTTTCTTTTTTAGTTTGGTAATATTAATATGAACTTTAACATTTGAGTTATCTTCCTATTACAAGGTAAATTTCCATGGGGAAAAACAGTTGGAAAAACAGTTATAACCAGGAAATCTGCTTTTTTCATTTTATTTTAAAGCTGGAAGTTCATACAGAAGCTGTAGCTGCTGAAGCATCTAAAGACAGGAAACTGCGTGAACAGAGTGAACACTATTCTAAGCAACTGGAAAATGAATTGGAGGGACTGAAGGTATCATTTGATTTCACATTTATGATGTTGAATTAATTTTCTCCGCTTTAGCCTCCATAGGAGTGTGAGTTATGTGCTCTCTTATGTGTAGAGCAGGGTATCCAATCTTTTGGCTTCCCTGGGCCACATTGGGAAAAAAACGACTTGTTTTGGGCCACATATAAAATACACTAACGATAGCAGATGAGTTTAAGAAAGTTTATAAATTTGTGTTGGGCTGCATTCAGAGCTGTCCGGGGCACGTGGGTTGGACAAGCTTGCTCTAGTGCCTGCTTTATCTGGTACAGTCTCATTTCTAGCCAGAAGAATTAAGACAAGAAAAAGAAATAAATTAAAAATTCCCAAAGACTACTACTAGTTTCCAGTCTAGCATATAAGAAGCTTAGAAGTTTCTGCTTTGTTCTAACAACAAGTAAAACACTGAACAGATTGAGAAAATCAGCAACCCTTTTTTGATCTGAAAAAGAAGTGACATCACAGGACAAATCACTGCCCCCAACTTTGGAGAGACCAACAGGCAAATATAGTGAATCACCACCTACCAAAGAGCAGAATTCTTTGTAGGAATCAGTGCCAGTGTAGGGAAACCTGAAAAGTAATTGAAAAACTACTAGGGGGTCAAGTGGACAAGTCTGAGAGTCTAAAAACCCCAGGGGGACCCAGTCATCAACCCAATTCTGTAGGTTTTAACCTCCTGGAGCTCTACCAGACTCTCACAGTGAATATCAGAGAGCAATCCCCTTGTCCTAACAGGGGGAACCATTTTGAAATATGCCAGAGCATTCTGTTTAACAAGGTCTACCCTTAGGAGAAACTTAACCAGAGCCTGAGTTGCTGGGGTTTTATCAGGGCCAGACCGACTTGATGGAAGGGAAATACCCAATCTCAGCCCTCCCTAGCCGTCCTGTGCAAACTGATGGAGGTTGTGGGGAGAAAAGCTGACAAGGTTTCTGAAGTTCACAGTCCACAGGCACAGGCTCAATAAAAGACTAATGTCTAATTTGGGGACTATAGAGTGCTTCCTCTTCCTCAAAACTTAACAGCACATTACTATTAAGTTTATATGAAGATGAATCTGTGGTTTTATTATTTATATGCACTTTTGGTCAGATTTTATTTCAGGGTTATGTTAACTTTATACCAAGTGAAGCTTTCTTTCTCTGTGCTCATAGAAAAAACTCTTCCTTGATATTTGAAAGAATTCTCCTATAACACATTCTTTGTTGTTACATAATTGCTTTGTCAGTGATTTATTTTATTGTTGATTTGTTTTGAGGTAATTCAGTCACTTAGATTTTTCTAGTAAAAATATCAGGTTTGCCAACTTATAAGCATAAGATGGAATACCTTATATAAATTTAATAACTTTCCTGGGAACTTGAAAGGAAGTTGAATTACCTGTAGATAAGTTACGTTGTTTCACATATTTTAAATTCTCTCGACACTAGAATTTCTCTTTAAAATTTTCTTCTCTTTTCTAGAGTAAATCTTTTTGCAAAAAACATGTTTTACCTATGTTTTGCATGCTGTGCTTTCTTCTGTATTTTAAAACTTTTATTATAAAATAAAACACAAAGAAACCAAGAAGAGTGAAAAAGGGAGAGAGAGGGGACATCACTGAGAGAGGGGACAACCCATGTACATTAAAAGGATAAAAAAGAAATGCTATGGACAACTGTATGTCCACAAACCTGATAACCTACATGAAAAAGGACAAATTTCTGTAAAGACAAAAGCTGGCAAAACTCACACCGTAAGAAAGAAATAATCCAAAAAGACCTCTGTCTATTAAAGAAATTGAATCAATAATTAAAAACCTAGGTGAGAAAGCACCAATCCCAGATGTGTTCACTGGTGAATTCTACCAGCCATTAAAGTAGTAGTCATATGAATTCTCTATAATCCTTTCAGAAGATAGAAACAGAGCAGCTTAACTCATTCTGTGACACCAGCATTGGTGACTACCGAAACCACACAGACATGACAAGGAAAACTAATGTAGACCAACATATCTCATAGATACAGAAAAAAAAATTCTCACTAGAGTATTAGGAAATTGAATCCAACAGTGTTAATTAGAATTATACACTATGACCAAGTGAGATTTTATCTCATGTATACAAGACTGGTTCAACATTTGAAAATCAATTATATAACGCATCAACTAAATATAGAAATTACATAATTATATTAACAGATACAGGAAAAGTATCTGACAGAATCCAACACCCATTCATAATAGAAACTCTCAATAAATTAGGAATAGAGGGCAACTTTCTCAACCTGACAAAGAATACCCAAAAACCTACAGAATCCCGGCCCCGGCCCTTGCGGACCCATATGCTGAACTGGGTAGTTCCCCCAGTTCAGTTCTCTCTCTGTCTCTGTATCTCTCTCTCTCTCTCTCTCTCTCTCTCTGTCTCTCTCTCTCTCTCTCTCTCTCTGTCTGTCTGTCTATCAAAAACAAAAAACAAACAAACAAACAAAAGACATAAAATACTTATTGGTGAGAAACCTGATGCTTTCCCACTACAATCAGGAGTAAGGTGAGGATGTCATCTCTCACCACTGCCTTTCAACATTGTGTTGGACTTCTTAGCTAATTCAGTAAGACAAAATGATAATAGTAGTGGTAGTAGTAGTAGTAATAATTAGGTAATTCAGTAAGACAAAATAATACAGATAAGTAAGTCTACAGATTGAAGGAAGACATAAAACTATCTTTGTTTCCAGGTGACATCACATATGTATGTAGAGAGTCAAAGTTGACAGAAGAACTGAAATGAGTAAGCTATTATAGCAGTTACAGGATATAGTTTAATACACAAAAGTCAGTCACTCTTCCTAGAAGAGCCTTTGGACTTTGTTTTTCTTTCTCCCTTATTACTGAGAGCATATTTCAACTTAATTTCTAAAAAGATGGCTTTCAACCAAATTTCTCCTTATGTCCTACTTAAACACAGAAATCTTATCATTTCTATCTAGAGTGGATATGACCTCTGTTGTTTCTTCCTGGACCATTGCAGAAACCTCTCTTTTCTTTTTGTACATTCTAGCTTTGTCATCCACTTCAATAATTAAATGTTTTAAAGACACAGATGTACTTATATTACCTTTTATTGGTTTAACATCAGAAACAAGATAACAGATTTTTTCTTCATTCCATACACCAGCAATGATTGTACTTAAATTAAAAATTTAAGTGTAAAACATGATTATATAAGTACCAGCAGAAAATACAGATAAATATATAATCTTGGTAAGAAAAAGGTTGTAAAATACACAATAAAGGAATATACAGAGAAAAACATTGCAATATACAAGAGACAAAATGTTAATGAAAATTATCTTTATGTAATAATACACAATAATTTTAGTTATAAGAACAATTCTTTATATTATAGAAAAATTATTTGATATTTTATTCTTATAGTTGAAGTAATCTTTTGTTATTCTATAGCAAAAACAAATTAGTTACTCACCAGGAGTATATAGCATAGAACATCAGCAAGAGATAACTAAACTAAAGACTGATTTGGAAAAGAAAAGTATCTTTTATGAAGAAGAATTATCCAAAAGAGAAGGAATACATGCAAATGAAATAAAAAATCTAAAGAAAGAACTACATGATTCAGAAGGCCAACAACTTGCTCTGAACAAAGAAATTATGATTTTGAAAGACAAATTAGAAAAGAACAGGAGAGAGAGGTAAGAATCAAGCTACTTACTCGAATAAAAATTTCTTGAATGCCTGTTATAAGTCAGGGAACGGGGATACATAGGCAATAAACATATTCCATTTCTCAGGAAGACCAAAGTCAAGATTGGTAAATAGAAAATTACAGTATAGCATGATAGGAAAGCAAATGGGATATGTGTAGGAGCACCCTTAGAAGAGGTACCAAAGATAACTTCAGTACATCTAGTTTTGGGGCAAAGAACTATGTAGCTGGTAGAGTGTCCAGACAGAGGTAGCAGAGTGTGCTAAGATGTAGAAGATAAAGGGAACCTAGCACATTCAGAAAATAAAAGCTGTTCATTATGGGAAAAACATAAAAAAGATGAGTGTGATTAGAAATGAAGCCTAAAAGGTAAATAGAGGCAAGATCATGAAGGACTGTAGGGGATTTGGATTTTATTTGAAGGCCTTTGCAGAAAAATGACATGATTATATTTTTTAAAGATCACTCTTAAAACTGTGGGAAATGGAGTGGAAGGAGCAAACTATAGAGAGGAATCCAACTGTGGCAGATGAGGTTGCTGAGTCTTGGGCAGTGGGAGTGAAGATGAAGTGAAGAAGTGTATGGGTTCCAAAGGTCTACTGAGGAAACAAAACTTAAGGGGTATAATAATCAGATGTGAACAACCAGGAGCAGGGGAAATTATCAGTGAATCTGTTCCCTAGAACAGTCATTTAAAATAAGTTTTATAATATTAAATTGGTTGTGTATATGTACTTAGGTAAGAAGGAAGGAAGGAGTGAAGGAAGGAAGGGCTGAGTATATTGAGAGAACTGTTGGAAATGTGATTGTGAATTTTCTATGCAATTTAAAGCTGAGTATAATTAATTATTGTGCTCCATATATCCATTTTCCTATACTTTCTATAGTAGTTTATACATAACTAAATAATAAGATGAGAACAGTCAGGAAGTCTATAGGTCACAGATGTCTCCCTCAGATTTTCAAATGAAAAACAAAGAAGATGTTATTAAAACAGACAAATTATTATTTAAAAGAAAACAATCGTGTCTTTTAATATTAAGTGAAAGGGTGGGAATTGGGAACAATCAAGATCTAAGTGACTTTTCAGAATAAAGCATATGGTACAATAGCCAATCTGGGATACCATTATTTTACCTATAATTCAAATCCTGTTTTTCTTTGTATTCTGAATTGTCTTAGTCAAAGTGAAAGGGAAGAATTTGAAAATGAGTTCAAACAACAGTATGAACGAGAAAAAGTGCTGTTAACTGAAGAAAATAAAAAACTGACAAGTGAACTTGATAAGGTGAGTGATTCAATCTCATTTATATTCATTGAGCACATGCTAGATGTTTAGCACTGTGATAGAAATTGTGTATGTAGTTTCAAATTTGGTGTACATTTTTTAATATGCCTCCTTATACAAGAGGATTGCTTGTATGGTAGAAGGCAATTTTTGGTTGTACCTATCTGTACAGTAGTCTTTAGGAGAGATGATTTTGCTTATCTCATTTTATTCTTTGCCTAACTTTTTTTTTTTGAGCCTCTATTGTTTATTTCACATTTGATCTGTTCTTTTTTACTTTCTCTCATATTGTCAACTTATTCTGTCATGGCTAAGTTAAGGCTGGCCCTGGGCAAGAGCAGGAACAATTAGGCCAAACTGGAGAAATTTTGACAACTCTGATATCGTATTCATCAGGGAGACCCATAGGAATTCCCATTGTTGGAATTACCGTAAATGAACTTTAAAATAATTGTATGATATGTTCAAGAAAATAGAAAGTGTAATGAAGAATTTCAGCAGATAACTGAAGTCTGTACAAAAAAGTAAAAAAGAATTTCTAGAAGTGAAAAATAAAACAACTGAAATACCCAGTAGAAGATTTTGACAGCAAATTGGATAGAGCCAAAGAAAGGAGTAGGCGAGTAAAAATTTCCAGGCTAATGTATGAATAGAGATTAAAAAGAATGAAAATGCATAAAAGAGGATCTGAGACATAGGGGACGTGATGAAAAGATCTGACATTTGAATATTTGCTTTCCCAAAAGGAAAGGAGTGAGAGAGACTGTGGCAGAAGCAATATTTGAAGAGTTAATGGCATATAACTTTTCAAAACCTATGAGACACATTTAACCATAAATTCCAGAAATGCCACAAACCCTGAAGGTGATAAATAGAAATTAAATCCCATTTAGACACATCATTGAAAAGCTGCTAAAAACCAACGACCAAAGAAAATCCTAAGCAGCCAGAGAACAAAGACGCATTATATTCAAAGGAGCAAATTTAAACTGAGAGGTGACTTTCCAACAGAAGAGAAAAATGAAATTCAGAATAAAAAGGAATTACATCTTTAGGAAATGACATCTGAAGGAAAATAACTGTCAACCTAGACTATTATATGCAATGAAGGCAAAAATTCAGACAGTAGGGAATTCTACAGGACAAATAATTTGTAAGAAAAATAATTTGCCAGAAAAATAAAGACATTGGAGGGAAACAGTTATGGACTGAATGTTTGTGTTCCTCCAAAGTTTATGTATTGAAATCTAATCCCCAGAGTAATGATATTTGGAGGTGTAGCCTTTTGGAGATGATTAGGTTATGAAGGTGAAGCTGTTATGGATGGGACGGACCTCAGAGAACTCCCTCACCTCTTCCATCATATGAGGACACAGGGAAAACATGGTTATCTCTGAACCAGGAAGAAGTCTTTTACCAGACACTAAATCTGCCATCACCTTGATCTTGGACTTCCCAGCCTCCAGTACTGAGAAATAAGTGTTTCATGTTTAAGCCACCCAGTCTGTGGTATTCTGTTATAGCAGCCTGAATGAACTAACATAGGAACCTATAAATAAAAGGGACTTGAAAGATATATCAACCTAATTAAACTAGGTTTACTTGTTGGTATCATGATTCAATTAGACTGTTTTTTGATATTTTGAGACAACTGGAAATTGGAACAATTATTACCTAAGTAATGAAGTCAGGAAACCTGTTAAATTTGTTAGGTAGGTATCATAATGATGTTGTGGTTGTATTTAAACAGAGCATATTTTCTAGTACTGTCTATACAGAAATTTATGTGGATAAAATTATGATGTCTGGTATTTGCTTCAGAACAAAACAGGAGGACTGTTGAGAACACAGGAGTACAAATGAATTAAGATTGACATTGTAGTCATGATTGTTGAGGTGGGTAGGGGCTCATAAATCACTTACATAGGCTTAAAATTCTTTTTAAGGAGTGTTTTGGTTTTTTTTAAGCAGATGACATAGAGACATTTTCAGACAAAAAATGAGAGACATTCTTATCACTAGCATTGAAGAGTTAGTTCTTCAGGCAAATGGAGAATGTTCACAAATAGAACCAATTTAGTGTAGGGAGTAAGAGAAAGAAGCCAAGGCAGGAGAATTCAGAGTACTTGCTGTTTCCCAATTCAATGATCAGAAGTGTATGTGATATAAGGAATCAGGAAGACAAGCATTTTTAATAGAATATGGTGATTTAACAGGAGACATCTGAGAGATTGACTTGCTGTTCCTTAAGGTCACACATGTCTTTAAACTGCCTTTTAGCTTACCACTCTGCATGAGAACTTGTGTGTGCGCAACCAGCAGTTAGAAGAAGAGGTGAAAGATCTAGCAGACAAGAAAGAATCAGTTGCACATTGGGAAGCCCAAATCACAGAAATAATTCAGTGGTGAGTGCTCTTTTAAATGTGTTTTTATGGGGGATTTTGGATGTATGGTAAAGTTGGTATGATTCCCAGGACATAACTAATACACTTTCTTATTTTTTACTATGAAATATGTTACCTTAAAAGCATAGCTTTATTGTTGATGTTATTTATTACTGATATGTTTTCTGTTATGTTCCTCTGTTCCCTAACTCCAACAAATATCTCATATCAGCTTTGACACACACAGCACCTCTGAAACCTGGTATTTCTTTCTAAAAGCACATATTCTATCCTGAGACAGTGGGACCTTAAAGAACTGAAGAAAGTTATTCACTAGCTATAGATGTTACTTTCTAAGATCAGAATTGTTGTGTTTGTGATTATTTTAAGAAACAGACTAGAGAAACATTTAGAAGCTGAAAATGTTGTGCTGTCACCTTTTATGATTATAACAGATTGATTCACACATGGCATTTTAAAAACCTTAAATGGTTACAGTTTCGTTTTACCAAATGTTCTTTAAAAGAATAATTACTGTAATGATAATAAAAATTTTTGAAGGTTTAAAAAAAGATTACCTTAGTAATCTTAATCTTCATTCATTAAGTGATTATGTGGTATTTGTATAAAAAAATTTTTTTTCAGTTGCAGTTAATTAATATTCAGCATTATTTTATATTAGTCTCAGGTGTATAGCACAGTGGTTAGACATTTATATGTTTTAAGCAGTGATCCCCCCCACCCCAGTCAGTCTAGTACCTACCTGGCACTGTACATGGTTGTTGCAGCGTTGTTGACTATATTCTCTATCTATGCCGTACTTTACATCTGTGGGGCTATTTTGTAACTACCAATTTTTACTTCTTAGTCATTTCATCTTTTTCACCCCCTTCCCATCTGGCAACCATGAATTTGTTCTCTGTATCTATGAATGTGTTTTTGTTTGTTCATTTATTTCGTTCTTTAGATTCCACATATAAGTGAGATCATATGTTATTTGTCTTTCTCCGTCTGACTTACTTCACTTAGCATAATACCCTTTAGGTCCATCCATGTTGTTGCAAATGGTAAGATTTCATTTCTTTTTGTTTTTTATGTGATCTTTTTTTTTTCTGCTTTCTTTCTTTTTTTATTGTTTTTGACAGAGAGAGAGAGAGAGAGAGAGAGAGAGAGAGATACAGAGACAGAGAGAGAACTGAACTGAGGGCACTCCCCAGTTCAGCACATGGGTCCACACGGGCCAGGGCCAGGACTCGATCCCGAGTCCCCGGCGCTGCAAAGTGAGCGCCCAACCCACTGAGCCATCCCGGCTTTCCCTCATTCCTTTTTATGACTGAGAAAATTTGTATATTTTTATAATCCATGAAAAAGTGAAATCCAATGGGGATTTTACTTTCTAATGAAAATAAGTAGTTTAACTTTTTAAATTTACTTTTTAAGTTTTTGGCTTTGTTGGCAAATCATGGGTGTTTAGTTTATCTGAAAACAGCTAGCTTCATGTGTTTATATAGGCCAGGCATTTGGTAGAAATTTAGTTTCTTGTGCTCTTGTTTTGGTTCTTTAAGCATTTTTTCAATTTCCCTACTTATGTCAGATTGATACTCTCCTTAAATAAAATCGAAAGTGAATAAACACTGCCTTTTTAAGTAATCTTACCCAAATGACTCAAGTATCTTGATACTGGCTTAACTGTGTCTTGAAAGACCTTATGTTAACTCATCTTTGGCTTAATAATATGACTATTCAGTGAATATCTGAAGGAAAATGCCACCGTTATGGAAATTTGGTGGTGTTCCAAATAGTACAGGTAATGGTTCATTAATATTTAATTTATATCCTTGTTATCAAATCTGCATTTCTGAAGTTAAATCATTTTAATTTTAAGCCAAACTTATATAAAAAAATTATGACTATTTATGTGTAAATCCATTATTATGTAATCAAATTTATAATTAAGATGTTGCTAGAAGTGACTTTACAGAACACAAAGCTGGTCTGGCCAAAGCCTGAGATCTGAGACCACTGATCTTTTCCACTGGCTGGCGTGGGATGTGAAGTTCTTCTGGTAAAGGAAGGCAGCTTTAAATGTGGACTCTGGAAAAGCTTGGTAGAAAGGAAGGAGGTGAAAGACTTTATATGATGCTACATAACACTCATGTTACACTTTTCATATTTAAGTGAAATATGCAGAAGAAGTACAAGGAAATCACTTTGCATAAAAGCTGTTACAGTATTTAGAAATGGTCTTACATTAGATAACAAATTGTTAAATACCTCATAGGCTAAAAGTAAAAGATACTTTTACTTTTAAAAGATACTTTGAGATCCCTGCTCTCAGAGTTCTTATCTATTATCTACTTAAGTTAACTCTCTGAGATATTCTGTGTAAGTTTACAAAGGTCAAGAGTCTATAGGTTCTTTGTCTGGTATATGAAGCAGTGAAGTATGTCAAAACGGGTTTTGGAAACTCGTGATATTCAGTAATCCCCCCTTACCTGCAGTTTCACTTCCTGTGATTTCAACCACAGTCCAAAAATATTAAATGGAAAACTCCAGAAATAAACAACTCATCAGTTTTAAATTGTACACTGTCCTGAATAGTGTGATGAAATCTTGCATGGTCCTACTCCACCCCACCTGGGATGTGAATCATGCCTTGAGTTCTCAGGAGTTTCAGTCCTAAAGATGCTAAAACAAGGGACAAGATTTAAACTTGTCTGCTGTATACATCACAGATACATATTATTTTATCTGAAATTCAATGGCCAGAATTTTATCTTTGAAAACAACTAGACTGCACAAAGCACATCGTCTTCCCCAAAGTATATTAGAATATATGTCTGAGCATTGCAAATTTCACCTTTTTCTTTATGGAATTACAGCTTTCTGTATACCAATGGTTTTCACTCTTGAGAATAAGGAACTTCTTTCATAGATTTTCATTGGCTGGCTCTCCCACCCCCTGTATCGCCCTTGTTTTGGAGATGTAACAAAATGCAAACTTTCTCTTAAGAAATTTGTGTGGAATTTGTTTTAGCAAATATATTTGAAACATTTCTATCCAAAGTCCTAATAATTGCATCAGCAGTCTGAAGACAGGAAGTAGAGACTGAGTTCCAGTAGACTTTAATTTTTTTCTCTTTATTTTTTGTTTACCATTTTAGAAAACAGAATAGCTTTACTATAATATAACCTTGATTTTTGCAGGATGTTCTACTTTAAACGTTCTAAATATAGTATACTTCAGTTTTAAGAAGGATGTGTTTTTTATAACAACATGCCAGAATCCAATTGATGAGAAATCTTAATCTTTAGAAACCGTGGGCAGTTAATGTTAGATCAAAAGAATATTAATTCTGTGGTTCACAGATGAATTATTACGTATTTGTCAGATATGAGTAATTTGGACTTCCCTAAACATGGCGAGCTTTAATTTTTAGATGACTGACTAGTTCAATAAACTCCTTCCCCTTGGTGACAGGTAGTAAGTACCACTGTGGTAGACCTTTGAAAGAAGGTATTTAAAAACATCTTTAAATTTCTAGCCCTTTTCTCTTATTTCTTTATGATGCTTTAAAATAATATATATCTCACTGAAGTTCTGTTTGTTTTACTTTTGTACTTTATCACTGTCTTTCTATATATGTATTCTAGGGTCAGTGATGAAAAGGATGCACGAGGATATCTTCAAGCATTAGCTTCTAAAATGACTGAAGAATTAGAAGCATTAAGAAATTCCAGCTTGGGTACACGAGCAACAGTAAGCTGCGTTCTGCACAGAGGCTTATCCTGTTAAGGGAGGGAAAAGCTCAGGAAACACTGCAATTGGTCTTATATCAGTTTGTCTAGGTTTTAGCCTGATTTCTGTAAAGTTTTTCATGAGAAATCGGTTAGTCCACTTCTTTTCCAGTTTAGGAAATCATAACACATAGCTGCTTAACAATAATTTGAATGGCTAGTCATTATTGGTCATAGCTATAAAAAAATAAACTCATTTATATGTGAGTCTATAGTTGTTTCTGAATATAATGAAAAATAATAGGAGTTTCACAAGTTGCTTTTTTATTTTTATTAAAGATGATGCTTTTAAGTAGTTTCCAAATTCATTTGGATTACTAAATTTAAATGTTAAAAATAAAATGGGATGGAGCTGAAAACAGTCATATCATTTCATAGGATATGCCCTGGAAAATGCGTCGTTTCGCGAAACTGGACATGTCAGCCAGGCTGGAGCTGCAGTCAGCTCTGGATGCAGAAATCAGAGCCAAACAGGCCATCCAAGAAGAGCTGAATAAAGTTAAAGCCTCTAACATCATAACAGAGTGGTAAGATTGAATAATACAGTCTTACTAGAGTAACCTCTATGTTGGTCCAGAAGTATTTGAAGTGAAGTTACATGTTTAGTTTCCTACCTGTCACTTTTTTTTAAGTGATGATCAGAAAAAGTTATGAAGATTTTTGAAAATGAGTAGATGCCCTCAAGCCTTATTTGCACTGATGGGATTTTAATACAGCCTTCTTTTCCTCTGACTTGTCCATAAAGCGGAATTAATAGTACTGATTAATATTCTATTATTTACTTTTCCCCTTATTTATAAAATTCAGTTGACTCTCAGATTTTATTCCATTGAATCCCAAATTGTCTCATGTTCAAGAATATCATATTAGTATTAAAATGCAACATGTAGTCTGAACAAAATATAGTCATCTGAAAATTCTAGCCTATACCATAGAGCTATTACAAGTGAATGTTCTACAGTGGTAAATTTCATAGTGGTATAATTATAATCATTTTTCATGTTCTTATATGTATTAAAAAACATTTATCTCCCACAATCTCTGGGAAAGTTAGCTAATGTATATATTCTCTCAGTTATTATCGCAACAGTAGAGCAAATTATACTCGAGTAAAATAAATGATAAAATGAAAATCACAAGTGGATTGGATATAAACATGGTTCAAGAGTAAGTCAGTATAGGTGATGTAGAAAAGCAACAGAAAGTTCATGTTACAAATCAAAATGTAAATAGAAAAATCTTTTTGATGCTTGAACTTCCAAAGATATTCAGCCACGAAAAGAAATATAGGTCCATAAATTCAGTTTTTAATAGTATGAAGCCTTAGTCTCAAACTGCAGCCATTAATGTTTTGAATCAAGTCAGAGGCCATGACAGCCAACTGAATTATAAATTCCTACTGTAAATAATCTAGACATAATTAAGCGTGCTTTACCTAAATGTGCCAGTTTGACATTGAAAATGGAAATAACACATTTTCTGGGAAATGTGAATTAATACCAGCTTAAAGAGCTACTGAATGCCATTCTCTGTTGTAATTTAGAATGACATGGTCTTTCTTCTCATGCCTAGGACATAGGACTTTATACATTTGTTCATAAATCAGGGTTCATATCCCTGATTTATGAGTAAATGTATAAATGTGTATCTTCTCAGTAAAGCTTTACACAGAAGTAGATGACAGGTTGGATTTATCCTTCCTGCAGCAGTTTTTGGTTCCCTAATTTAGTGTGACTGACATTTAAACCAAATCCACTATATAGCTGATGGCTCACTAACCAGCAATAAATATAATGACATTTTTTCTTTTTCTCCCCTTAAGTAAACTAAAAGATTCAGAGAAGAAGAACTTGGAACTACTATCAGAAATTGAACAATTGATAAAGGATACTGAAGAGCTTAGATCTGAAAAGGGTATGGGAATGTTTTTTGCATGAATCAGGGTTTAATATTATGTTATGAATGCGTCTTATTACATAAGAATCAGCGCATTGTGTAGGTGGAAGAATTGTTTACATAAGCAATTCTGGAGCTTATGGATGTATGTATATGTGATATACACACTTAACATAGTCTAGTCTCTGAGTCCTTTTGTTTTACTTAATATACATTTGTTTAAAGATTTTATAATAACAGAAAAACTCACTTTGCCATAAATTTAACTTTTTTATCAGTGCCATGGACTATTTCACAAATAATATTTTTTGTGATTAGGAAAAAAATTATTATTTTATAATATACTGTATACTGTTCTCGGGTATTATAGGCAGTTCACACCCAGGGTAGTTGGGGAAACAATATATGAAATAACTAAAGCTTACTCTAATTCATTATTTTAAAAGGGCAATTTAAAGATGAATTATTTTGGCATTTCAGTGTTTTCTTCCATGTTTGATTGTTAAATTATTTGCCCTATGGGATTCCCAAGGATTTATTACCATTTTCTTGAAAACATCACTTGAATATTTTTTCATTAATGTGAAAAGCAGCTCCAAGTGCTATGCAGCTCTATTATATGAACTTTTCCACTTTCTTTCCATAATGTGGGCATTAAGAATGTGAAAAGTTAGTAAAAAGAAATTTGGGATGTTTTCTTAACAAAGGGATCTCTTCTATGTGGTTATTGGAAATGCATTTTCTGACAAATTCAGTATTGCTGAGTGTATTTGACCAGTTAATGGGCTTTTTGTTTTGCTTGCATGCTTCTCTGTCACTTCCCAGCCCTGTGACACAGTGATGAAAGCTGGTTGGGTCTATACATCTGCTTTAAAATTGTGGAGGCAAGAGGGTAATCATATAAAAAACAACATGAAAAAGGCATTAAAACTAATAGATGTGCAATAAATGTTTGTTGATGAAATTTTCTAGTGAACAAGAAAGGAAGGAACCCAGAAAAAGTGAATTAGGAACTCAAATCAGCATAAGGCATCATGCTGAAATGAGAATCAAGCTGGGTTTCTAATACATGAAGGATGGAAGGGAACTATATTATTTAGTGAATAAAGGAAAAAGAATATAAGACATGGAGGATTTGTAGCCCTAAAGACAATTTATATGGAGAAGAGACCAATGTACAGTATGACTTACTATAATACACCAGATAACATTGACCACATCATTTTTTAGAGTAGATGTAAACTTGCAAAAGAAAAAACTTAAGTTTATCACATTGCTTTATGAAAGCATGTTAACCCATAGCTTTCTATTTGGATTTTGAACATTGCAGAATAATAAAATTTCACAATGTGTTGTAACATAATCTGCTAAACTACTTAAGTAATATAATGCAATATTTACATAATGAGGGCAGGGTATTTTTGTTTGTTTGTTTATATCCTTGGTATCTAGACAGGATTTGGCACATAATAGGTTCTCAATAAATATTTATTGACTGACTGAATTTCTAAGCATTCTGACTTATCTGGCAACTGTATGGTCCATTATTAGAGAGTAATATGAAAAGCATACAAATTAGTTGATGTCAGTTCCTAAGGATATGGAAATCAAAAATGTGTGTGTGCTCAATTATCTTTGCTTTTTCTTGTCTAGTATTTGTCATTCTATGTATATTTTAAGAATTATTTTGGAAATTATTCATTTTAAAGTTAATACCATAGCCAGGAGATATACATGAAATTTTTTAAATTAGTCTGAGAAAAGCTAGGTTTTTGATTTGGCATTCTGTCAATAAAACAATACCTGAAACCAGATTGAGCCCTTGACCAAAGCTTCTTCGTAATTAAATAACTTGTTTTATCACTGAATTATTTTCTTATGAAAGATTATTTATGTTAGTGCATACTATAGACATGGTAAGAGTGTTACAAAACAAACCTTGTTTGATGATAAATTAGCTTAGAAAAATCAGACATAATCAGCATCCTATTTTCAAAATTCTCTCAAGTCTATTAAAAGATTTAATGTTTTTTATGATGTACTGTGTGGGAAATGAAAGAAATTTAAGAGCTTAAGTCAAGAACAAGTGTTTTCATGGAGACTGATATAATTTAACTATAATGTGGTATTTCAAGAAACAGTAATGTAATTTGGGTTTTTACATATGTAGTTTATATTATTGATCAGCTTTAAAATATAGTTTGTGAACAGCTTTTAATATGTTCAGAGAGGAAAGGTAATCCATGAAAATTAGTTTTAATTGTTTTAGTTTTAAAAAAAAGTTGCTGCTGTCTTCTAGGTATAGAGCACCAAGACTCACAGCATTCTTTCTTGGCATTTTTGAATACGCCTACCGATGCTCTGGATCAATTTGAAGTAAGTATTACACCTTTCAAATACTCTCCGTGGTCAATTTAAAAATCACTTTGTGATTTCAAATTCACATGCAATAAAACTTTTATTGCATCCCACAAAAAAGGACCTAGAATCTTATGTATTAAAATATATATACATATATATATTAGGAAAAATATTAATATGTTCTGCATTCTCATGGAAACTACAATCACATTTATATTTAAGAAGAAATGTCTAAATCTGAGAGTCATTATATTTAACTGCAGCTTCACCTCTTCCCCTGAGAAACAGTAAGTGCAGAACAAATCCTAACTTTTAAAATAATTTTGATACTTTTTCTCCAAAGCATAGAGCCACAGTAAAAAGCAATTGAAATTGTCAGAGCTTACAACAAGGCAAAGCTGGTTCTAGTTCCAAATTAATTCAACTTTTTACATGTATATAATAAAATGGTATCTTTAAAAAGTATTTCGTAGAGTATATCAGGCAGATTCCATATTAATGAAATAGTGCTTGTATGACTATCATTCTTTGGTACTTAAATTCTTTGTTAAAAAAATTTTTTATAATATAGAGTATATTTTTGTCCCAGAAGATTTGAGTGATTATATCGTTATTCAACAAGTAATCATATATCTATGTGGAAGGCATTGTTCTAGGTGCTGGAGGTAACAGTAGTGACCAAGTAGACAAAGTCCCACCCTCAAAGAGCTTACATTCTAGTGGAACCAATTACAAGCTTGGAGTCGGTTTCTTATGATACTTTTAGTTGTTACCTTCTTAAGTGCTTACATTAAATTTGACTTATTGATGATTTGTCTTAAGATTCATTTTATTACATTTTGGGTACCATATATGAACTATATTTCATTCTTTTGGGAAAGGGAAAAAGAATCACTCTTTACAAAGTAATTAATGAATTTCTAAGTTCCTTGAGAAGCAATGACAGTGACTGCTTTTCTCATTTATTTATTTGAATTAATGTCATTTGCCTTTCAATTGTTTTACAAAATTTTTGATTTATTATTTGTTCTTATTAAATTGCTTCATCCATATTTTCTATTTTTTTTATTGCTGTATTCGTTAAATAGGATTCCTTTTCTTCTTCCTCATCTTCACTGATTGATTTTTTGGATGACGTAAGTCTTTGATTTTCAAACCAATGCATCCTTCAGTAAAAGAGATCAGTGAATTGATATGAAGAATTTGCCTAATGCAGTCAGTTTTAGAAATACCACACATGTTAATTTATTTTTGAGCCATAATTTTTATATTGAATGGAATTAAGAATTTGTCATTATTAAACATAATAAAGTAAAAATGTACCTTGAAAAATTCTTTGGCTATCAGATTTCTGTATTTCTGTTCTTTGCAACAATTCTGTAAACTGGAATGCTTATTTGATTATTGTCACTAGATTATATATATGTACATATATATAAAATTGCTTGTTTTTATTTTTCATGATAATTTCTAGTTCACATTCTTCATTTCTTTTCAGCGTTTTACTGTTTAATTTCTGTTACTTAGAAGTAAACCTCTGCTGGTATAATCAGAAAAAGTGATGTTTTATTTTTCCAGATTTTATAATAACACAGTAATTGAGCACAAATCAACTTTTAATGTCGACAGAATTTCTCTTCTGTGGAAAATGATTTTAGTTATACATCATATGCACTATAAATTGACTGCATTATCATTTTCTCTCCTAAATTCTTTATACTTAGTAATTAATTTAGAAGTTTCTAATGTATATAATTCATTCTCTTTACAGAAATACCTGCCATATAAATTGTCTATTCTACATTAAATAGAACAATAATTCTTGTCATAAGGCATTTTATTATTGTACTTAACACCTGTCTTTCCGGAAATTGAGAAATAAAATTGATTTAAATGCAAATATTGTGCATAGAACTGGTTTTTAAACCAGGAGAAATTCTTTATGTTTTTTGTTTGTTTGTTTGTTTTTCATTTTGTTTAATGCAATTATTATATTCAGAAGAATATTTAGCATAATTTTTCACTAAAGGAAACTCTTGGTCTAGATTTTTAAAAATTATTTATAAAGTGTGTTTTTATGTTTTTGAAGTGTTTATACCAAAGTGTACACCTTTCCATTCTAAATGGAAGCTATTATTCTTGAGACAAATAATTATTCTAGTTAATTTTATAGTGTGATAAAAGTAGAACTGTCTTGATGTGCAGTAGTAGTTCACGTTCTAATCTGGGTATATTTTACTTTACAAAAACACTCAACATGGTATTTCTGTATAGATATTATTCACCTTAAAAAGAATAAAAGTTTGAATCAATTATTTTAATTCTTCTTTCCACTAGAAAATCATTTTCATGTTTCTTTCTGTCAATGTCTTCTCTATATTCCTTTTTCTCCCACAAAACTCTTTGTGAATCCTAGGAGTAGTACGTACTTGACAAGTAGGGTTAGCTCCTCTGGGCAGCAGAGCCTGCAGGTATGCACCCCTCAGCCGGCTCCCATCAGCTCTGCTCTCGGTGCTGTCTCCTGCAGCCACTTCCCGCCTGTGGACCGCTCCTGCTTTCACAGTTCCTCCAGAAAGACCCTTTCTTATCCATCATCTGCTGTTTTACAGCATAAATTCAGCTCAACATACAACTAAAACCAAAAGCAGTACAAAGGGACTATTATAAAATAAAAAAAACAATTGAAGTCACAAAGGCTGCTGAATCTTTCTGATTCAGGCTCCAGCTCTTAAAAGCATGGTATTTTCTCTCATTTGCTTCCTAAAGTTTCTTCTCCCAATTTATTGGTTAAGCAATTAAGTTGACTTAAATTCTACCTCTGCTTTGTGCTTTCCAGGTGTATGATTTGGAACAAGTTATCTAACCTTTCTATGCCTTAGTTTGTTCATTGGACAAACAAGTATAACAATATTTCAGATCTCATGGTGGTTTGAGAATTTTTTTTAAATCTATGTAATGCTCTCAATAATACTGGTTATTATTTTCTTACTATTAATAGGCCACTTCCCCTCTCTGCCTGTATTTAATCTCTTTCTTGTTCATCATTTTAATTTTGTTTCCAGTTAGCCTTCCCCACCACCAATATGAATCAGTATAACTTATTCCAGAATTATCGGATCACATTACCATTGGAAAGTGACTTCTACCTGTCAGAGCAAAGGCTGGCAGTAAGCTCCAATTTCAAAAAATATTTTGTATTCTAAACCATATTTTATGGTACAAACCTTTTGTTTCTCTTTATAGTTTATAACGATGCTTACCCTTTTCTGAGTTATCATCCAATTCATCCTCAGAGTCATAGTAGAATAATGTTTAAATAAAGGTATTCAATCTTTGGCATGCTTGGGTTCAGCATCTAAGATATTTAGTAGAACATTTAAGTTCTGTAGCTTCCTTTCTCTGAGGCATTTGAATTTTTAAGGAATAAATCTTGGTCTTTCTTTGTGTCAGAGCTAGTTAGGTTGTTGTACATGAAGCTTATAATATGTGTCTGCCCTCTATAACAAGTAGACTCTAACTCTTAACTAACCTGTAGATCATGTCCTCTGGTCATTCTTCACACTTGATCTTAGCCAAAAGGTTGTGAAGCAATAGGTCATTCTTGTTTTCTGTCTCATTGCTATAGAAAAGAAAAACTTTTGTTGAGGATCTCAAATTTTAATTGCAGCTAGAACTTGTAGGTGTTGGAGGAAATAGGCTAGTATTAAGCAGAATTGCAGAAATTGAGTGTTCTTGTTGTCCACACATCGTTGACTGTTTCTGTCTGCTCCTAGGAGCCTAGTGCCTACCCTCTTGATTCTTCAGAACTTCAGCACCAGTGCCTCTCCTCCAAAACTGCCTCTCCTTTTCCCCTTTCCCCTCCCCTCATGTCTATTAAAATGACTTCTTTATAGATAAATAAATATTTTTTAAAAAACTTAATTCTTTTACTTAAAACAATGCACATAACTGTGCTCCCCAATCTGATTTTTCCTTACTATCATGTGCTTGTTAATTCAGAATTTAAATGGATGCTAGGATTTGGGTAATATGAGAAGATACTTAGAGCAAGATGCTGATTCAGGCAAAGCAGAATGCATCCTCAACAATCTGCTTCTATAACTAAGGAGAATTTAGGCATTTGGGCTTTTCTAGCTGTAGAATCATAAACTTTTGAAAGAAAAATAGAACCTTAGAAAATATTTAATTCAGTGTTTTTAACCATTATTTATCACAGTGCTCTCATATTAGTAGGAATGACTTTTTAGGATTTTGTCTTTGAGGGATAAGGGAAGTAGTGTTGCAGAGATTATATATTATATTCTTTAGGACAGATAAAAAAGGAGTTTTAATTTTAAAACAGGGACCACTTTGGTAAGTGGTAGAACAGACACAAGGATTCCTTTTGTTGTAGAAATTATTCCCTCTTCTACCCTCATATTTTTTCTCAACCCCATATGCTAATCTAGACTGCCCATGATTACTCCACATAAGGCCCAGCCTCATCCATCCTCCAGGTAATAAACCAGGTGAGGGGCAGATGGAGCTCAGCAGCCTGGGTTTCCCCATCTGATCCAGAAGTCATGAGACCAGCTTACAGGACCTTCCTCTTTTGTTCAGTTCATTTTCTTCTTTTCAAATGAACCCAAAAATGTTTGACTTGACTGAATCAATGGTAATACTAATTATGGTCATATAAATGAACTACTTGTTCCTTTTATTTGATAAATATATTTATGACATGTAAGTTTTCAGTTTTATTAAATTATAATTCTATACTCGGCTCATTTATGCCAATTTTACAAAAATAGAAATTGCCTATTTACCTGGCAAATAAGAATGTACTAAGTTGCTTTTTGGAGGTTGTCTCACTCTAGTATACTGAGGAAAGTGTAAATTAAAGCATTAAAGCTCCAGGATGTAAGTGTTGGACAAAAAGGAGTAGGGATAGTACCTTAGTCCAACTGCCTGATCCTCCTAATACTGTTTTCTTGTATTCTGACATATTAAGAGAAACAGGTAGCCTGAGTACTGGCAAGCTGAGTTCTACTCTTTATTTTGGCCTCATGTAAAATCTTACTAAGATGTTCCAAAATGTATTTAATTTCAGTACTGGCTCCTTGCTTTTTCTTCATTCATCTCTTGATTTTTAACATTGTTCTCTCCCCTAGCTTCTTTCATATTCTATCTTAACAAGTCACAGAAATCTGAGGCTTGGCAGCTTAGTTTTAGCTATATCTGGGGAAAATTGATCCCAATGGAAGACAGAATTTTAAGACACGCATTGTAAAGAATTTTTTAATCCTATGATCAAAGCTAGACCTAGATTCTCCCAAGAAATTACAACACTCCTGAAATTTCTTTCTTCAATTCTTGTTTTTTTTTAACTTTATATGTTAAGAACAACCTTACTTGAAACTGTCACATTTCAGAATATTATCATATGTAATCTTTCTGTAATTTAGACAATATATTATATTGTTTATTATTACGTATATTATATATTTTGTATATTGTAATATATGATCTAGAGGGAAAGAACTGTGACTACATAGTCTTTCACTTCTTCAGTATTTTATAAATAAGACCTCTGGAAGTCATTAATTGAAACTTAAAATTGGTCAGCCAAATTATGTGTCTGTAAGATCAATTACTTCTTTTGGTTTCTACTTGTATGCTTACTTCCATAGTCAGCCCTAAAGTTCTGGAGGTGATTTATAGGCCTGGATACAAAGTACATGTTTTTTTAAGGGCATATTTTAAGTGGTATATGATTACATATTAAGACAATGTACTAGTTTCCAGTGTTTGCTATGAAACCAAAATCAATGTTTATAGAAAACCATACTGTGTGTGGGTATATGAGAGAGTGTGTTTTTCTTTAATTGTACCATCAGTAAAAATTACAATTTGCTCTTTTCTATTGAAAACATAAAAGTTGTCTGATTTGTAGACACTTTGGGAAGAGCATTAATATTTTGGTTAATTACCATCATTATTAGTTCTGTCCAGTGCCAGCTTGCAAAATGTTTTGTCCTTCAAATTCAAGGATAATTTCTAGAGACATTTTGACTTATTTGTAGTATAATTACTTTGAGCTACTCGTGTTCTTTTTCATGGTGTTAGCACACTCCACACTCTGATCTAGAAATAAATAAAAAGTAAAAAGTTTTTCTATGTCAAACATTTTAGAACTTTTTACATGTGTAATACTGTGCTCTGCACAATGGTAGATACTAAGATAAATCAGATGTAGAATTGACCTCAAAATGCTTATCTTATTATTAAAAATATATATATAGTTACATACTGTGTAATATAGAAAGCAATAAATGCCATAGAAATATTTAGGTTAAGTGCTATGGAATTTCAGGATTCAGAATTTTTAAATTTACAGGCTTTATACTAAGCATAGTACAATATTTTCTTCCCTTAAGGATCTGAGTCTAGTGGAAAAAACAAACATCTAAATAAGTAATTATAACACCATTGGCAGATGTATAGTAATAAAAGATAAGGCCTGCGTCTCATAGGAGTATAAAGGAGAGACATGGAACTGAACTGGGAGCGTACCAAAAAGTTTTCTGAACGCAGTAACACCTGTGCTGGGTCTTCATAGAGGCTTATGGTCAATCAAATAAGAGGAACTGGGGGAGGGGGAGAGGGGCTGATGGAGATTTCTGTTCAGTGTGCTGAGAGCAGAAAGGGTGAGGCAGGGATTGATAAGGAATGAGTTTGAAGACTGGCAGAGACCAGAATCAAGATGACTTTATGTTCTATATTATGGAGCTTAGATTTAATCAGTTCCATCCTCCAGGTAGCAGACCGGTAGAGGTTTAACAGAGGGGAAAGGTGACATGCATCATTTTAAACAAGTTACATTTGAGATGCCTGAGGGACGGGCATGTGGAGATGTCCAGCAGATAGTTTTCTGTGTGGTTCAGAAGCTTAAGGAAAAGGCAGGCTCTGGCACTAGAGATTTATAAATGATCGACAGGGTTGAAAGCAGATGGTATCTCCCAGGGAAAGATTTTCTGTGAGAAGAGCAGTGAGCCAGAACATTGAGAAAGGGTTAGAATAGGACTCCACACAAAAGAGGAGGAGCAGAGGTCCGAAGCGGTAGGTTACCAGGAAAGTGTCATATCTCAGAAACTGAGGCAGTGATTTTAAGAAGGGAATGGTCCTGAGCCTCAGGTATAGCTGAGATGGCTGCTAGGGTAAGACAAACAGGAAATACTGATCTTACCAGCAGAAGCCAAATTGTATCTTGTTGAGAAGTGAATTGAGGCTAGGAAGTACAGACCCTTGATGGTAAGCTGTTTTTTGAGAAGTCTTAAGGAACTTGGAATCCTAGCTTCACCACTTACCAGTTTTGTGGCCTCTGGCAAGTTAAAATCTGTTTTCTACCTTCCTTAAGGGTTTCTGTGAGAATTAAGAGTTCATATATATAAACTACTTTGAAAAGTGCCTGTTTATATTATACTCATAAGTGTTAGCTGTTGTCATTAAGGGAGAGAGGGGAGAGAGTAAATGTTAGCTAGAGGGAGGATTGGGGCTCAAGTTCTATGTTTGGTAGGGGGTGGGGAGGGTGTCAGCTACTTCCTGTTAATAACTGAGGAACTATAACCAGGTGTAAATCTGGGACTTTGGGCTCCAACAGAGTGGAAGACTGACTGGACTAAGAAATAAAAACTTTTGTTTAGACACCTTCAGGCCTTCTAATCCTGGTTTGCTATTAACTCTTTGGGACAGTGTTCATATCACCTTCCAATCCATTTATTTTCCTGTAGAAAGAAATAACAGTTCCTGTTTCCAACCTGCCAGAGGTATTGTACAAATAAAACTGATAATCTTGAATGACTTTTCTTATCTTTGAAGTTTTCTCTGAAATCTTCTGTAACTCCTGTCACCTCAGTTGATAAATTTTGTCTTCTAGGTCCCTCCTCCAGGTTCCCACACAAACTTTGTACATAAGAATATCTCTGTCATAGCATTTATTACATCATTAATGGCTTGATGTTTTCCCTACCTGTCCATTACCTGCTATGCCTTCTTTATTGTTTAAGTACCTGGCATATTGTAAACCCTCAATAAATGTTAGGGTGAAGTAAACATAGGAAATTTCCTGAGTAGGTAAATGGTTCATATTTGTGAAGTCTACTGCATAAGCACCACAAAGTTTCAAAAACTTGAAAAATATTTTTATATAATTGTTACCTACTTATTATTGCTTTTTTCTAATTACTTAATTCCTTAATGCTAGAATTATGAAGGTCCTTCTTTTGACTAAGCCTAACGTCTAGTCAGTATAGATAATCACTGAAAATATTGGTGTATAGTATAGATGATATTGGTGAAGTCATTGTTATTTAATCTATTATCAATAATTCTGAAGGCCTGATTTAGCTCTTATCATTTGAAATGGTGGGTAAATATCTGAAGCAAGACTAGTTAATTATATATTTTATTAAATGCTTACCAGCACTAAATCAGAATTATTTAGATCCTTTTCGTTCTGACATTTCAAGTTGCTACTGCCGACCTCTCTAAAGAAGAAATTGTCCATCACTTGATAGTATGATTCTTGTGAGTCACTGTTAGTGCAAGGAAAGTCCAATGAAAACATAATATTCTTTGACCTTGTCTGAACAACTGTTTCTTCACTGTTCTGTCCTCCAGTTTTTCCTGAAAATACATGTCCTTTCAATCTATCAAAAGAAAATCTGTCTTTATGTGTATGTTTATATACTTAGTCTGTTAATACAGTAGTAGTCATTGAGAGTCACGTGTGTAAATATTGGTAACATGTAGTATTCTCCTTTCTTTGTTGAAGCGCTCTCCGTCCTGTACTCCAGCTAGCAAAGGCAAACGTGTAAGAGACCACTGCACTCTGTGTACCCAGCCTGACACCCTCCACCCTCTCTCTTACCCTTTTCGCCTGTGGTTGCAGAATATGCTGATGTTTTGTGATGTATTATTACATTTATTGCATGCTTTGTGCTGCTGCTCCTGCTGTCGCTACCTGCTTTTTTGTATCTTCTTTTCTTCCATTAATTTCTTTTTGGCTTTGGCCGCAGAGCTTTAGGAATGTTCATGTAAATTTCTATAACCAAACTACTAAAATTATAAGGTATCTTTTTTATTTTGATTGAGGAAATAAGTATTCCTAAAATATGCTTTCTAAATTGATCACATACAAAGTAAATGAGTTTCTAAATAAGAATATGGTATAAGCAAATATGTAGATAATTATTTGAAATCTTTATTATATAGAACGAAAACTTGATAATTCATATTATAGAAAATTCAAAAATGATTTGGGACAAGTTATAGATCTTATTGACTATAATTTTATGTAAATCAGTTCTGGAGAAATCTTTGATAGATTTTTTTTTTTAATGTAGCTCCAAGGAATATCCCTAAATATTACAGATTTGGTGCAATAAAGTTAATAATACATCATTTATATTCTGATATATCTAAGATTTTAAAAATATTTGTAACATTCTTTGTGCATTGATAGCAAGCTATTAACATCTCCTATGCTAAGGCTAGATCAGTGTTTCACAATCTGAAATGGGCCAGCCACTTCCTTTAACTTTCAAGATTCTGATATACCTAGAGTGGGAAACCTATTTGTGGAAAGGTCTCAAATTTTTCTAAACCAGCCTCCACCCCACCAGTGTACACATATGCACATATTCCTCAATGCCAGCTGACATTGTGTGAGCTCTGATTTTTATATACCATGTAAAATAGTAACATTAAAAAGGAAAGCCTGTGATAGATGCACATTTTTAACTTTCACCTGTTAGCTTCATGATCATTGGTATTGATCCCACACCAGAATCCTTGAACTTGGAAAGTTCAAGAACTCTCTAATTTATGGAGAGCATGGGAAGTAGTAGGGTAACCCACTGTTTCCTGTGCTATTATCTTTCTGGTGTGATGGAGAGTTGAGTGTAAAATAAACATGATTAGCCTTTATATAGCATATATTTTTAAACTACTGATTAATAATAAGTAAGCAGTTCAAACACTGCTTATCAGTATCTAATACCAGTTCAACTGATAATGAAGTTTATGAACAGATTGCTGGTTCAGCTGATTTCTCAATTATTTTGACATTTGTAAAGAGGTAAAATCATTGGGTATTTGATTTATCAAATTAATCTGAGTATATGTTAATTGTATAAATTCTGGAAGGGAAGATCAGAATATTCTGTAACCAATTATTATGTTCACATCTGCCTGTGAATTGACTAAACTTTTAACTTTGTTTTTGAATAAGGTTATAATTCAGAGAGATTTTGTTTTTCTGGTTAAATTTAGTATAGATTAGTTACAGCTACTTGCCTTGCTGACTTCTAGGGGCCTTAGCCCCACAGAACATTTCTGTGAATCTTGAAATAAGGAAAAAATTTTGAGGGAAAAAGCTGTTAGGAACTCCCTGCTCTTTAGTTTATATTTTTATTCTATCGGACATGAATAAACCACACTTAACCAGACCCATTGGCTAATAATTGCATATGATTTTTTAAATGCAGATGTGATAGGCATGGTAATTTGCTTTCCAGGCTTCCCTCAGTTTTTCCTTGGTTAAGTATCTGACAGACAAAAAGTCAGCCATGGAAAAGTGGTAATTTCTGTAAGATGATTGAAGAATTGCCAGTTATTAACAGCTACGGTAAATAGAAACATCTCAGTAGAATAGTGAGGAACCTCAGTAGTCCCTGGGAACATTACATAGTGTAAGACACATACGTAGTTACCATTCCTAACAGAGACCTTGAATGTAAAAGTAGTGCACAACTTTGTTATATATCATGTTTCTAACCAAGCAAATACATAATACTTTTATAAATTTACAATTCTTTGACAAATATAGTTATGAAATATTACTCTATTACATTTATTGTATTTTTATTTCCAGTGTGCTAGAAAGCCTCATTTATAATTTGAATACTTATGTTCTTAGAAATGGTGTTACTTAAGCATAGTATAAGAAAGATTTGTTATAAGTTTTATTAATGTCTGAATATGAATGATTGTGGAAAGGTCCATATTGTTTTCATTAGTAGTGAGAAGCACTGCGTGTCTCATTTTAGATTATTCCTTTAGGACTGGGAGCAGAGATTATAAATAGCCAACATGTGGCTTAACTTATGTTTTCTTAGAACATTTGTAAATTCTCCAGAGTAGATGATTCAAATCAACATGTTGAAAATTAGAAGTTTTCATAAGAGAAACACATTATATTTGTAACTAGTGAGATTACACTTACTAGTCATAACCTTCAATACTTTATGATTTGTTTTAGCATGATAAAATATTATATTTACTGTGTCCAAATAATAAAATACTTCTCTAATACTTTTTTTTAATCATAAGTTTACTTAACAGAAATAATTACATTACTAAAGTTTGAGGTTATAAAGTGTTTATAAATACAAAAAAAGTAGATTACTTACCACTTCGTTATCAAAATACTTATAGCTTAATAAAGAAAATTGATAAAAATTTGATTTTTTTTTTTTTGCTATTAGTTTTTTATTTACCTATTTACCAATACAAAACATGTTAGCTTTAAGCTATTTTTAACTATATCAAATCCATATAAAACTTGGAATCTTTTACTTGAAAAACAGGTTTCTTAAGAAAATGATTTGCTACTTGTATTTGTTCAAATATGTAATTATTTTACATATTCAAGATGATTAGTTTTAGTTCTTTTTATTTATGAGAAACTGCATAGTTTGAGAAATTCTTGTTTGTACGTCATCTAAAAATCACATCTGATCCAGGGAGGAAAAAAACTTGTATTTAACTATACTACTCTAAAAATACATCTTGTGGATTATTCATTAGAGAAATCCAAGTGGATTCAGGAAATATTATGGACTTTTTACACACTGGTGTTATACATTGTGGACAATATTCCTGATAACAGTTTTTCTGCTTTTTGTTCCAAACAGTATAGCAACAAGTAAAAATTACATTGGAGTTTAGTGGATGTTTCTAATGCCTGTTCATCAGAATAACTCCTTAAAATATGTTTAATAGATAAAAGAGTTAACCAAAAAATAGGGGGGAAAATCACATTTACATAAAGGTATTCCTTATTTATTTTTCTTAGTAGGTAGGTTAGAAACACTGAGTGAATTATTTATACTGTTGAGTTAAAATTTGTTTTCAAGAAATTTGTATAATATCAAATTATACTGTCTAGTTAATATTAGTTATTTATTGCTTTTTAGTATTATCCCCTTTCTGTTGCTCTTTCTAAAATTGTAAACCCAGTTATTGAATTAAGATTTCTGGGGAAGCCGGGCTGGCTCAGTGGGTTGAACGCTCACTTTGCAGCCCTGGGGACTGAGGATTGGGTCCCAGCCCTGGTCTGTGCGGATCCGTGTGCTGAGCTGGGGAGTGCCCCCAGTTCGGTTCTCGCTGGGGTGGGACCCTGGCCCAGTTTCTGCCCTGTGCAGCCACGCCCGCCTATGGAATGAAACTATGTGGAAAAACCAATGATGTGCGACTATGGAGGCTGTTCTGGGCCCTCCCCCTTCTCTCTGTCTCTGTCTCTGTGTGTCTCTCTCTCTGTTAAAAGCAATAAAAAAAAAAAAAAAAGATTTCTGTGCTATCGATGTATATCATTTATTAGATTTTCCTGCTAATTATTCAAGCCATTGCTTACTTTTAGTTGCTTACATTAATTTGATTACTTACATTAGTATTTTTATAACAGAATTTTTTAAACTTACATAATATTAATAATTATATTTGTTTTGAAGTTAAAAATGAATAATGTGCTTTGCTGCCATGTTATATCTCAATCATTGACAATTACATATTAAAATTAATTTTAGGCTATCTGTAAATCCTAACATATAGTCTGAATATTATGAAAGTTCAGTAAAATTAATTGCTTTTTAGTGGATAGAATAAGCCATTAATTACAAATGCACTGGTAAATATTTAATTATATTAATAAAGTTAAACATCTTAAAAACTACAGTTTTGCTTTCATATGCATTTTCCAACTTCAGCATCTTTTTATATGTTTGCTGACCGTTGATGATTTGCCTGTTCATGTCTTTTGTCTGTTGTTCTGTTGAATTATTTTTCTTATGATTTTATAAATGTTCTTTTTATATTCTGGATGTTAATTCTTAGCTGACTGTATGTATTGCAGATATTTTTCTTCTACTCTGTGTCTTATTTTTAAATGTTATTTGTGATATCTTGTTTTGTAACATTTTTTATTTAAAAGTAGCCATATTTATGAATCTTTTTCTTTATGACTTCTGCTTTTTGTCTTTTAAAACAGTTCTTCCCTTTGCAACAATTCATAAAGATTTGCTTCCATATTTTCTTCTGAAAGTTACAAAATACATATTTTTTTTACATGTTTAGGACCTTAATTAAACTGAAATTTATTATGTATTATGGAAATGGAGTTCTAATCTGTTTTTCTCTCATGAACAAGCAACTCTCCTATATTTCCCCCAGTGATTTGTAAAGCTTTCTTGACACTCCTACTCTCACCCACCATATTCTTCCTTTTTCTTCTTGATCTTTAGTTTTACATATGACTTTTAGGATCGTATCATTTTCCATGTGGGGCGTTTGATTGGATTTGAATTTGTAAAGTTATGTTGACCTCTTTGTGATATTGGGTCTTCCCATCTATGAACATGGTATACATATTATTTAGATGTTCTTTTATTTCCTCAATAAAGTGTCATTATTTTCTTCATGCGTATACTCCATATTGCTTGGTAGGTTTGTTCCTAGCTACCTTAAAGCTTTTGTTTCTGTGATGAATGGGATCTTTTTAAAAATATATTTTCTGAATTAGGCATTGCAGGTCTTTATGGACGCTGTTGATCTTGTATCCAGTGCTCTTGCTTTACTCCTTTTAATTCTAAAAACTTGGACTTTCCATGTAAACTGTAATGACAATTTTATTTCCTATGAATTGTTTTTTATTAATTTTATATAGGTTTTCAGTGTTTCTTTCATATTTATCTTTTTCAATGTTAAATTATAAATTGAATTCAAAACTTTTTCAAGCTATTTAAAAGTAAATTAACTTAAAATTAAATTCACAATTAAGCAGAAAACTGAGAAGCTCAACTGAATTTTATTTTAAGGCTATATAATATGATAAAATATTCTGCTTTTGGATATTATAGAGTAACAGACAAAGAGAGACCATCCATTTTTGAAAAAATATTGTAGAATATTCTGTACCTTTATACAAGGCTAGCTTTTTTTCTTGTTTGCTTGCTTAGCATACTAAAAGGAAGTTGTTTTTCTAGTCTTTTTTTTTTTTTACACTTTGCTAATCAAGTGATGTCTCTTCTCCCACAGTAACTTCCAGTAAAATCACTGGTTCCTTTTATTCAAAGAACTATCATACAATAATACTTCGTGAGATAAAGATATGGCTTGTAACTAAACATGTATAAAAATGTTGAATTCCAATATTAAATAATGTAAGTCCATTCTTTAGAAATTAATTTCTGCACAAAAATTCCTTTGATATCTCTCTTCTTCTCCACCTCCTTCTCCTCCTTCTATCTCTCCTCTCCACACACATACACAAACATCTGCAGAATTATGTTTCCTATATGTACTGTGCATTCTGTATATAGAAATCAAGGAGTTAAAAGGATCTTAAAAATAATATTCTCATTTTTATGTAGACTACATGCTATTACATTTTTGTGTTCTATGGATTCTCTTTAATTTCCAGACTGAAATAACTTTTACTAATTGAACAAATACTTCATTTATAGATATTTAGGCAGAAACTTAAATTACCAACACTATGAGAATTTTAGCTTCATTGAAATGTAGTTTGCCTTATTGATGTTTTCTTTGGCTTTATTTACCTTGGTTTATTTCTAATGATGTTGAAATAGATAGTGTTTCATAGCATTTATTTTCTTTTTTGCCCCTGGATTCAGACTGTAGACAGTACTCCACTTCCAGCTCACACACCAACCTTAAGGAAAAAGGCATGTCCTGGTTCGACTGGCTTTCCACCTAAGGTACTTAACCTAGTTATGAGCATGGTGTGTTCTGAAAATTAAAAAGTAAATGGATTTCTTTTGCTTCTTGTATTTCCTGTGATTTTTGCTATTGGTTTCCTTAAAATTACAAACATGAGAGCTTGGAAAGAAAATAAATTCTGTGTGAATGGAAATAATCATCCTGCCTGAGAAAGATAGGAAGAGCATACAGAGTTTGCTTTGTTTTTTTTTCCATCTTAAATTCAGTGTTTTGAAATACTACACTTTGGAAGATGTGTTGTAAGGAAGGCATTAAGTTGAGGCTGCTTGTGGAAGAATCTAGGCTGAGTTTAATAAACAAATCATGGAAAAAGAAATATTTAGTGAGTAGGTTTTATTTCAAATAATTTTTTAAAAATTAGGAAACACAAACATCCTAAAATTACATAAAATAGAAGAAAAATTCAAGTGAATTTTTTTCATTTTATTTCACATGACTATGAATGAGTGAAGCATTATTTGTGGTAGAACATGAAGATTTAGTTGCTTATCACAAGCTCCTACAAAGACATTCCAGAAATCGGAAAACTGAAATGATCTCCTTTCCAGAACATAAAAACTTTGGATAAACCACAGAATTAGAGTGAAAGATTGATTGATGAAAAAAACTAATAAAATATGTAAAAATATAGCTGATATAAAAGAAGATAAACTGAATAACCTATGTTAGATAAGGCAAAATTTTCAGATCAGAACATGAATTAAAAATAAGCATAATAAATGTCTTCAAGGAGATAAGACAGGAAGTATGTTGGAAATGTGGGCAGGGTAAGGCACTTAATGGAGAAGAATAATTTGTAAGTTCTTGACATAAAAATATAACAGCTGAAATAAATAACTCAAATGGCTTTAATAGCAGAATGTACAAACAATATAGCAGAAAAACAGGTTAGTGATAAAATAATGGAAGTTGGGGAAGCTGGGATGGCTAAGTGGGTTAAGTGCTCACTTTGCAGCCCCAGGGACCAAGGATCGAATCCCGGTCCCTGCCCTTGCAGATCCATATGCTGAACTGGGGAGTGCCCCCTGCTCGATTTTCACCGGGATGAGACCCTGGCCCAGTTCCTGCCCTGTGCAGCCCCGCACCCACCTGTGGAATGAAACTGGAAAAACCAATGATGTGCAACTATGGAGACTGTTCTGGGTCCTCCCCCTTCTCTCTGTCTCTGTATCTCTCTCTCTGTCTCTCTCTCTCTCTCTCTTGTTAAAAACAATAAAAATAAATCTTTAAAATAATGGAAGTTAAGCTATATGACAGAAATAGTGCAATATCTTGTATTAGGACTTCTAAAAGAGAGAAAAATACTTAGAGAATAATTAAGAATATAATGACCTAGAATTAAAATGAAAAACCTATTTAAATACATCATTATGTGCTAACAAGAGTAGATAAGAAAAAACTCACACCTACATCCATTATAGTAAAATTTAAGGATCAAGAGAAAAATTCTAAGAATTTCCAAAGGGAAAGAGCAGATTGTCTGTAAACAGAAATCAAATTGATATCAGGCTTCTCAACAGCACTACTAGATGCAAGAGCACAATTAAGAAATATGCTCAAAGTGTTCACAAAAAAGAACCTTGAACCCTAAAATTTTAACCCAGCTGTACTATCACTTTATGAGAGCAAGTGAAAAATATTCTGAGGTATACAAGAACTTGGTATGTGTATTATTAAAAAAATTCTCTTTAAAAATACTCTTACACACACCAACAACAGACTATCAGAAATAGAAATTAAGGAAATCATCCCATTTACAAATGCATCAAAAATAATAAAGTACCCAGGAATAAACTTAATCAAGAAGGTCAAAGATCTGTTCACTTAAGAACTATAAGAAATTAATGAAAGAAATTGAAGAAAACAAATACATGGAAAGATAATTATCATGGATTGGAAGAAATAATACTAAGATCCTAGTATAGACTTTGGGTCTATACCACCTAACACAGTGTCTACAGATTCAGTGCAGGCCCTGACCCACCCCTTCCTCATAAAAATTCAGGAAAAGTTATTTCATTTAAAAATGATTGCAGTCAAGTCTCACACATAAAAAGAATAGGGAGAAATGTATCTTAACAAAAAGTGAAATGTGTTCCAGAAAGACATGTCTATAATCAATATTTCAAACGAAATTAAGAAAATGATAGAAGCTATAAAGTAACAAAAGTTCCTTTATTTCTGTTGGTGTAAATATCAAAATTTCACTTAACCCTTTAAGGATAATATGAAGAATTGATAAAAATCCTAAAGTCAAAATCTGTGAGCCACAAAAAAGCTCCAGTTTATGACTTTTAAAATAAAAGCAATTGACTGTCAACTTCTTATATTATTTTAGCATAATCCAGCTCAATATTGCCTAATAAAAATATTTAAAGAGTATAGATTATATAAAACTATGGTGAGAAATAAAAAGAATTCATTGTCCTGTTCAGAAACATTCTACTAGCTTGTGTGGGTCACAAAGATTCATATTATGAAAATCATTTAAATAATCAGTACATATCTGTCAATTTGTTTTGCAGCGCAAGACTCATCAGTTTTTTGTCAAATCTTTTACTACTCCTACCAAATGTCATCAGTGCACCTCTTTGATGGTGGGTTTGATAAGACAGGGCTGTTCCTGTGAAGGTAAGAACAAAATGGTAAGAAAATGTGGCTTTAGAGTTATAACGTTTACTACCAAAATGATAATCAATTTTCTCTTTAAAAAAGTTTATAAATGTTAGTTGTGCTTAGCCATTTGCTTTTCTTAGAGAAATTATTATTGAAAAGTAGGCTTTGCAATATCTTTTCAGAAATAGTGTCTGCCATTCATTGATTCATCTCTCACATGATCATCGAATGCCTGCTCTGAGCTTCTTGGCACCGGGGGTACAGTTGTGGGCAGGGAAAAAACAAAGAGCCCACCTTCAGGAGCTCACATGCTGAGAGATGAGAGGTCAGAGGTCATTTGAGCAGAAAACAAAGTATATTTGTTTGGGCACTTTATTTTTCCTAAGACCTCTGAAATGAAAATAATTTAAATTATTAGAGATATTATTTGTGTATATTTTAGAAATATACATTTTTTTTTAATCAAATGAGACTTCCTACTATAACAATGTCTCATCTGTAAGTTACCAGTGTGTTTTATGAAAAAGATAAAGAAATAGTTGCTAATTCAAATTCTAATACTAGTCTTTTGCTGTTAGGTTTGGAAGGGACCTTAAAGGGAAGACTGTCTCCAACAGGTGCATGTGTTCCCTTTGTAGAATACACTGTAGTTAGCCTGAATTTGATCACTTTGAATAAGGGGAAATTATTAATAAGAGCGTAGTAAAGCAATGCATTTTAAGTTTGGTTAGTTCTCACAAGAGTGGAAGGTTCACATTGCATTGTCTTAACTAGGTTGTTGGATGCATGGGTTTAGAGCCAAAAAAATGGTCAGGGTTAAAAAGTAGAGATTTGAGAATTTTGAGTGTATAAAGTGATATATAAGAAGGACATTATCCAGGAAGCACATGTAGAGTGAAAAGAGAACATATATGAGGATATAGCCTTGGGAAACATAGTTAAGAGAAGGCAAAAAGTAAAGATAAAGTAATCTGAGAAGGCATAGTCTATATCATTGATCTGGAAGATGTTTGTGAATCCAGAAAAGGAGAGAATTTGTACAGTTTTTAAGCTTTGCTTTATCTTAGATCCTAGCCAGTATAGTTGGCTCTTGAACAGCACAGAGGTTAGGGAAACCGAGACCCACCCCCACCCCCAACACACATAGTCAAGTATCTGTGCGTATATTTTGACCACCCAAAACTTAACTACTAATAGCCTACTGTTGACCTGAAGCCTTACAGATAACATAAACAGTTAACACATTTTGTATGTTACATGTATTATATAGTGTATTCTTTAAATAAAGTAAGCTAGAGAAAGAAAAAGTTAAGAAAATCATAAGGAAGAGAAAATACAGTATTTATTGAAAACAATTCATGTGTAAATGGACCCTCACAATTTAAACTGATTTTGTTCAAGGTCAGCTGTACTTACTTACAAATGTCATTTTAAAATATGTTTATCAAAAGAATCTTGGGCAGCTACTTGGCTTTAGGTTCCTTATCATTTTTTGTGCATCAGAATCATTTGCAATTTCATACTAGAAATTTGAGATCTTCCCAACTCTGTCACCTTCTAGAGTGTCGTGTCATAAAATTGTGCCTATCTTTTCTTCAAACTCCTTGAAGCCTACTCTATACAGCCTACCCTATAAACTATGCCCAAGCTTTCTGAAATGTTATGATAATGTGAGTATAGCCTGTAAAGATTCCTATCATTTTTATTTCTTCCTAGTTGATTAAAATGAGATCCAGTATAGGATAACTTTGTTGCTTCCACTCCCCTTTGGAGGTAAGATGTTTGCTCAGTAAAACAAGTTATAATCTGTTAGGCACTCTACATATAAGTGAGTGAGATATCTTCCAGAAAAGCTTGGATAATTTTTGGCAATTAGTACTAGTCTATCTTGCCTCTCTCTTTGTTTCATAATATCCATTTATGATACACAGTCCATTTCCCCATATGTATATATGATGGCTGTCCAGAAAAAAAATGCAGCCATTGTCAATATCAATATAACAAGAACGGTCACATAACTGGATATTTCCTGGATAGCCCTTGTATTCCCATGGTGATTGCATCCATTTCCACTCTTACTCTTTTCCAAATACTCTCCAGGATGCCTCTTAAAGTAGGAGTTATCTAAATAGGTATTCTTAGTCTGTAACACCTCCCAATAAGCTTATTTTAAATATTTTAACCTTTAATTCTCACCCAACCAAGTCTCAATAAAATTTGAGTTTATTTTTATCATTTGGTCTTGGAAGCTCAAGTTCATCATGTGAGTATCAGGAGGTATCCTCACACTGTTGTTAGTAGTTATAGGTGCAGGTTCTGAGCCATACTGCCTGGGTTTGAATTTCAGCAACACCACTTATGAGTTTGTGACCCAGGGCAAGCCATATGTAAATAGAGGTAATAATAGTACCTTTTTTAGGTTGTTACAGAAAAATTAAAAGCACTCAATGAACTGAACAATTATTGTTATCTTAGTAGTAGTTTAAGTATATTTAATACATCAGGGACTCCCAAAATTTAGCCTTAATTTACAACGTTTTTTGTCATTGAACAATTCTGTTTTCAAAAAGGATTGGTAAGGTTTGCAAAGCTGTCAGGTAATTTCGTGTCCATTAGTAACTCTTGCAAGAGAAATTTCAGGGCAGATAACAAGTTGCAGTAGAATGAAGGTGGTAGAACTCTAGAAACTACTCTATTTTAGTAACTCTTAAGTTTAAATCAGCCGTTTTATTCACAAAGGTAGACATTTTTTCCTTCTGTTTGCTTCCATTTTGATCACTAATGTTAACACAGAACAATACTATTAAAATAGTAAAAAAAAAAAAAAGGTTCTCTATTTCTCATTGAAATTCTTTTGGTAAGCAAATGAATCAGCCCTCCAAGGGACAAAACAATTGCTTAAAATAAAATCGGAAGTAAGCATTCATCTAACATAGCACTTTATGTGTACATAATGCTCAGTGAATTTTCTTTTTGTAGAAGTGAATTTTTGTTGATCACTGTTTCTTTTTTTCTTCCCAAAGTGTGTGGATTCTCATGTCATATAACTTGTGTAAACAAAGCTCCAACCGTGTGTCCAGTTCCTCCTGAACAGACAAAAGGTCCCCTGGGTATAGATCCTCAGAAAGGAATAGGAACGGCATATGAAGGTCATGTCAGGGTAAGAATGATTAAGTGGGGTTTAGATCAGTCTTTTAAGGTTTATTAATTAAAGTCCAGTCACCTTACAAACATAGTCATTGACAGAAAATTAGGTGAACAAAATTTATCTAATAATTTTATTTCACTTAAAATAATGATTTGAAAACCTAGATTTTGCTTGGAAATAAATTTCAGAATGTCTCAAAATTTTCTGTGCTGTCCTTATCTTGTAATGAACAAGTGTTGAATTCTCCATAGAAGAGTTCTTAGCACTTGGTCTCACTGAGGGAGAGTTGGTATATGCTTATGAAGTAATGAGGTATTATCAAGGCATAATCTTACTGTAATCACAAATAAGATTTCATCTTACTACTAAATTTGGTTTTTATGCTACTTAGAAAGAAATCCATGAATGTCATTTTAATGAATTACTAGTGGAAGTTAATAGTACCACTTAAAATTTTTTCAGAATAAAACGTCATTCAATGTATCGCTTCTCGGCCTTTTGGCTAAGATCAAGTGTAAAAAGTCATTCAGTATTAGAAAAATCTATTCTCACATCTTCTCATGAGTTATTAATAGTATTACATGTGTTCCATCTGCTACTTTATCAAAGTGGCAGGCTTCTACCATGTGTATGTTATCTTTAGGTTTTCACCATGTAAGTACATATGTGATCAAAGGGGCTCTGGTTGGCAGTTTAGTTTAAGTTGTTTTTGTTTGCCTGTCTGAGATCCCTAAGCCAGCTGGAGTGAAGAAAGGATGGCAGAGATCACTGGCTGTTGTTTGTGACTTCAAACTCTTTCTGTATGACATTGCTGAAGGAAAAGCATCTCAGCCCAGCGGTATAGTCAGTCAAGTGATTGACATGAGGTAAACTTTCAGAGGTGAAAATATGCATGTCTTTGCAACATGGGAATAAAAAGTGTCTAATTTTTCTTCTAATTATATTGGTCTTTTTAGTTAAATCAAATTTCATGTTTATTTTCTAGTTTACTAATATTGCTGTAGTAAGATAAAAATAGGAAGTAAGATGTAGTTATAGGACAGGTTGGGGTGTTTGTGTTTGTTTGTTTGTTTTGAGTGTTTAGGCTAGGGGTCAGAGAAAAGAAGCTAATGTTTGAATCCAAAAGACCAGTGTAAAGGTTGCTGAGGTATTGGAAGCCTAATGTGTGGTGTTATATCAGCACCTAAAGGTTTAGAGTATAATTCCAATGTTAGGAAATTTAAAAAATTAAGTCAGACAGACTCTTGGAATATCTACTGAATTGGGGAACATTTAAGTAAGCACATCTCTTGAATGATTCTGGCCTCATTTTTCAGACTCTTCCTCCACCCCTTGGAGCATTCTCCTTTACCTTTTATAGCTCTAGACATTCTAGAGTGATCTTACTACTGTAACTCCCATAGCCTCAGCCATCTCCTTCATTGATGACTTCCAAACATATACCTCCAGTTCAGATCTTCCTCCAGAACTCAAACTAGGATTTCCAGCTATAGCTCACACTGGCATTTTATACCAGCATCTCTATCATGTTATCTTTCTTATACATACAAGTATGGAATATGAAGGGATAACTCAAGACATGTTACCAAGAAAAATCTGACACAGCTTGCTAAGGGGCTAAATATAGAAAGATAGGGAAAAGAATCAAAGATAAGACTAAGATGTTAAGTCTTCAAGAACAACAGAATGATGGTACCAATAACCAAATTAAGGAAATCACAAAGAATAGATTATTGTAGAGCGAATCTGTTGACGTAACAGTGAAATGTCAGATGAGCTGTGTTGAGGGTACTTGCAATGTCTTATGGGAAGCAAAAGGATCCTGTCTGCTGGAGACTCTGGAGCCTTAGCAGCATTCCAACCCTAGTGCTACTTGTACACTACTTACTGGCCTTGTGACTTCGGACAAGCCAGGAAATACTGCTAGCTCTTGCGTGATTTGCCACTGTTAAACTACTCTTGATCAATTACTCTGGACACTTTCAGTTACAATGAAGGAAAATATAAAATTTTTAAAAATATTCAATTTGGGTGTTTTGTGCAGTCAAGTTTTGAGGATTTCTTCATGTGTGTTATTTGGATACATACCCAAGACCACACACACAAACCCATACACACTGACTTAATGTTTCGCTTTTCCTTCAGGGATGAAGAATTTTCTGTGAGTTCAGTCTTGGCTTCTGATGTTATTCACGCAAGTCGAAAAGATATACCCTGTATATTTAGAGTAAGTATGTACCATAATTTGATCACTGAATTATTTGTTTTTAATGAGTATGTTTTGCCTCTCCATATAGATCACAAACTTTCTAGGATTAGAACCAAATCCTGCATTCTTTTATGTATCCATATAATGCAGTACTGGAATATGTAGACAGTTAATGCTAAGTAAATATTTAATTAGTGAAAGACCCCTATTTAATTAAATAACTAAATATTTAAGTAGTGAAAGCCACATGAATATATGGCTTCTAAAATAGAATTTCTCCTGGACGTTTTAGAGTCACAATTGAATTTTCAAATAAATACTATCACATGGAAAATGAAATGTGTAGATTTTTCAAGATTTTAAAAATACAAGTTTCTTCTGAAATCTTATTTAAAAAATTAATGTGTTTCAGTTCTGTTGCTTTACAGTAGCCACTCCAGAACTTAGTGGCTTAACCAACAGATGCTTATTTTTCGCTGTTCTGTAGGTCACCAGCACAGTCCTTTTGGTGTTGACTGGAGTCACTCATTGTGGCCGCATTCAGCTCATTTGGGGCTGGAATGTCCAAAGTGACCATACTCTCACATCTGGGGTCTTACTGCTGGCTGTAACTGGGCGGTTTCAGTTCTCTCTGTGAGCTCTCTCCATGTGGTCTATAATGGTTCAGTAGTCTGGCTGAGCTCTCTGTGGCTGGCTTCCAATAGAACAAAAGAAGCTGCCAGGACTTTTAAAGACTAGGCCTCAAACAAGCATAATAACCCTTTTGCATTTGTTAGTCAGAGCAAGTCATGAGGTCAGCCCAGATTTAAGAGGATAGGAATAGACTCCACATTCTGGTAAGAAGAATGGAATTCAATAGGAAGAATTGTTGGTAGCCACCTTCGGAGACTGTCCACAGACCATCTTAAATTGGTGAATTAAGATAATAGAGGTAAAAAGAAAGGACTACTTCCCTAATGTTATACATATATGCTTAGTATTTGTATATGAATCTTATATGTAAGAAAGGTTAGAAAACAACTATACTTAGTTGCTAGACCAACAACTATTCTCTCCAGCCACCAAGGAAACCTAAAGAGGCCTACATATCTATAACTGCTAAACATAGGGATTGTATTGTCACTGCTGCTTAAATTGTCTTTGATAAAGGACCCATAAATATAAAATTTAAATCTGTTCTCAGTGGTTTGCATAACGAGAAGCCATCATTTAAATAGTTACTAAAGTGATTGATCTTTTCTAAGATTATGTGTTATTGTTATGAAATAACAGAGAATGTAAGTATTTCTGAGCACTCTGACTTTTTAAAACAGGTTTGAAATCAGTATCGTATTAGTATCGTGTAGTTGAGCATGGGCATGGGATCCCAGTCTGCTGTGTGCCCTTAAGGAAATTAATTTCTCTGCTTCACAGGTTTTTCATAACAATCAGAATATAATAATAATACCTGTCTGTTGAAGCTGTTGAGAGGGTTTCATGAGTTAAAGTGCTTTGATCAGTGCCCAATGCTCAGTAAATTACTCAATACATATTAGTTGCTTTTATGTATGTGTAATTTTTTAGTGATAGTATTCTGGCACTTTATCTCAAAGAAAATAAAAATGATAACATTTAGAATGGTATTTCTCCCTTTATCATGAAGTCTAATGCCAAAACTATTAATAGTTTTTCTTCTGATTCGGAATAGCTAAAGTCATTAAAGATATCACTTGATGAATGCTCATTTTGTTGGCTAACATAAGCATAAACCTGGCTTAAAGGGTGCCTGTTTTCTAATGTTAAGTATTTTGATTGAATTTTTCTAGGTCACAACTTCCCAGCTCTCAGCATCTAATAACAAATGTTCGATCCTGATGCTGGCAGATAGTGAGAATGAGAAGAGTAAGTGGGTGGGAGTGCTCAGTGAATTGCACAAGATACTGAAGAAAAACAAATTCAGAGACCGCTCAGTCTATGTTCCCAAAGAGGCGTATGACAGCACTCTACCCCTCATTAAAACCACCCAGGCAGCTGCAATCATAGGTATGAATATATAACATTTGTCATGTTACCATAATTGTTTACTAATCTACCTTATCAGCAGGGACTGGTTTTCATCTAGGAATCCCCAGTGTCCAGCATAGTATGTCATATCACAGCTGTTCATTGAATGGATGAGACCATATTAGAGCATTGTTTCTCAATAAACAAGAAGAATAAGTACACTTTTCAAATGTGTTTTCTCCTGAAAAAGTAACAGTGCTAAAAATTAACCTACGGTATTAACAAATATATTCTCTGCTGTGTAAGAACTTGTTTAAATTTTTTAAAGTGAAGTTTCCTATGCAAAATGCAGATACTGATTACCTTGCAGAAGTTATTAGAAAGTTTAAATAAGATGGCATACATAACACAGAGTGCCCTACATATAAAATGCCCTTAAAAAAATGGCAGCTTCTGTGTCTGGAGGTTTTAATTTTGGCCATATTCTTATGTACACTTCCAACTCTTTTGTTACTTTCTAGTAAATAATGAAACTGTTAATGAGGAGGGTTCAAATGCCTTTTATAGTCTCCCTCCCAAAACAAGAAATACAACGGGACCCAAGGAAGGGCACTAACAAACTAGTTTTTTTATTTTTTTCTCTATTGAATAAACATTTACTTCTTTTTATTGATGATTATTTTCTAATGATTGTTCTATTAAAAAAGGCATTACTGTATAATCTGAAAAGAAATTTAGTAATACAAATTGTTACTGCTATTTCAGTTTTTTACCAAATTTTTTATCTGTTTCATTCTATTAGTTTTACACCATATTTTACCTAATAAAAATGTTTCATATTTTATCTTACATAGATCATGAAAGGATAGCTTTGGGAAATGAAGAAGGTTTATTTGTTGTGCATGTCACCAAAGATGGTAAGAGAAAACTTAGTTATTGTGGGGTAACTTTAAAACATGTTGTTAGGAAATTCTATACTCTAGATTCTAAATTCTAAAAACAGTAGGACTTGCTCTTATTTATTCTACAGTTGACAATTTCCAGACCTAATTTGATATGTATAAATCAAAAGGTAATTTTAAATTTCTTTAATCATCCTGAGTTCTAAAACTTTCAAGAGTGTATTGTCTTTCTCATGTAATTTTATTTAAAATTCTGCTGTATGAACTAGGGTTGCATTTCTAAAGAAGGTACATGAAAGAAAATACAACTTGATTTTTCCATTCTGATAGAATTGGAAGAGGTAACAGTCATTAAAATGTGTTTGTTCTTGGCTTTTTTCCCACAGTTTATTACAGCAGATTTTTTTTCTGGGGAGAAATTAAATATTGGGTGAACTAAAAAGGAACCAATTTAATTTAGCATTCTTGAATACTGTGTTCATCTTTATATTTAAGTTCTAAGTTCTGTCTTTATATCAGGTTAGATCATTGGAAAACAATGCATTTAACCTTATTAGTTTCTTACCCAAAGAAATACCTTTAGTGAAATATGAATTACTCATTTTTTTAAATATAGAAACCCCATGATGACGTTTCCTAAAATTTAGTGCCAGTGAAAAGGTTGTGTTGTTGTTATTGGGTTTTTTGAAGATCTGGCATGCTTTAAAAACACAGAAACTGTTTGTTTCCCTTGGCTGCCAGAAATCTCAGTGCTAAATGTAATACTTTACTATACTCAGTTAAATTACCTTGTAATGGGTATAATTATCTTCCCCTTTCTCCATATGATTTCTGAGCTCTTCTCTGTGTATGTATCTGTCTTTATTATAAGTTGACTTACATATTTTTTACTATACTTGGGATATGAATAAGACATTATTTTGCATTTGACTTATTACTATTTCATTGCATAGAAATTATTAGAGTTGGTGACAATAAGAAGATTCATCAGATTGAACTCATTCCAAATGATCAGCTTGTTGCTGTGATCTCAGGACGAAACCGTCATGTACGACTTTTTCCTATGTCAGCTCTGGATGGACGAGAGACTGATTTTTATAAGCTGGCAGAAACTAAAGGGTGTCAAACCATAACTTCTGGGAAAGTACGTCATGGAACTCTTACATGCCTGTGTGTGGCTATGAAAAGGCAGGTCCTTTGTTATGAACTACTTCAGAGCAAGACCCGTCACAGGAAATTTAAAGAAATTCAAGTCCCATATAATGTCCAGTGGATGGCTATCTTCAGTGAACACCTTTGTGTGGGATTCCAGTCAGGATTTCTAAGATACCCCTTGAATGGAGAAGGAAGTCCTATCAGTATGCTCCATTCAAATGACCACACACTATCATTTATTGCACATCAACCTATGGATGCCATCTGCGCAGTTGAGATCTCCAGTAAAGAGTACCTGCTGTGTTTTAGCAGCATTGGGATGTACACCGACTGCCAGGGCCGGAGGTCCAGACAGCAGGAGCTGATGTGGCCAGCAAGCCCTTCCTGTTGCTGTAAGCGTCTCCTACTTTGGCTGTCTTAGCTTTCTGCCTCTTCTTTTCCCTTCTACTTCACCTCCTAGATGTAGTCATTGTTAGTAACAGCTTATTTTTTAAAGTCATCCTTAAGGTTTTCCCTAAGTATTAAGCTATTTCTATAAAGTCACCATATATACTTAGGCCCACAGTCAGTATTATCATGCACATATTAAAGCTAATGTTTCTATGGAATCTTTTACTTAGATGGGTTTTTAACCCATATCATTGTATTTTGTAATAATCCTAGTTATCCTCATGGTCATCGAAAATATAGTGTTTGTTTTTGTTAATAGCTCATAAGACTTATTCTGGAGGAGTAGTTACTAAGTGCATTATTAAACCATTATGTAAAGGTGTAGTATAGCATCTATAAAAAGTATTCAGTTTTACATTTTTTTATCTAGATAGGCAGATATTTAAAATTGACTATATTACGCTCTTTCAAAAAATATGCAGACATTAATAAGTTTTAGAATATTCATTATGTGCCATTTCACTGTACAGAATATAACAATGAGCAAAATTGATAGTCTTACTCTCACAGAGCATAGACTAGGGTAGAATAGATTTATGACAAAGCCAGAAGTTGCAATAGAATAGAAGTGCTATGAGAGCGGAAGACAGAATTCTATAGAGGCATGGAGGAGGACTGTCTGATCCAAAACGTTTGGTTTTAAGTGGGAGGTACTTGAGCATGTTTAAATGCTGGAGGGGACTCACCACTAGGAAACTGGGGAAGGACTGCTTCTGTGGTAAACACAGGCACTGAAGTAAGATCCCCAAGAAGGCCAGAGAGGATGGAATTCAGAACAGGAGGGGTGGGGGCAGGAGGTGGAAACCCTCTTCCACTGTAACAAGATAGAAGGAGTATTAGGTATGATCACATAATGTGAAGGTTCAGTAGAAGAAAGTTTAGGAAAGCCATATATGTTTACTATAGAAAAATTAGAAAATCTAGATTAAAACAAAAAGAAAAGTACTTCTAATTCTACAAACCCAGACTTAACTATACTTAATGTTTTGTTTCTCCTGAAATATATACTCTTATCTATGCCAACATATTTAGAATGAATGTTGTTTTGTAACCTAGCCAGTAATTGGAGTTTTACTTCCAATGTAGAGTAAGAAGTGGAATATCTGGCTTTTATGAATAGCTCTGCCAAAAATTTAATTCATGGCCTTAGTTTAGATAAATAATTTAATCTCTCTTTGCTCATTTCCCCATTTATTAACCCTTTTAGTGTTATGGGCCGATACATCTATCGGCTTTTGCATCTCGGGCGAAAAGTGCAGTGGGCCATATTGTCCTATCTAAAATGTGAATTTTCTGCTTTATATAACACATTTTTCTTATTTTTTATCATCAATTCTAAATACTTTTCATGAAGCGTAAGTCTTACTATAATTTTGACGTTGATTTGTTTACGTGTCCGGAAGCTCAACCTAATCATACGCTCGTTTTTTCACCCTTCGTATTTTTCGCTAGTACCGCTGGCAGAAGGTAGCAGCACTAAGAGGGTTAATGTTCATTCTTTCATTAAGTATATAGTGAGCACCTACCTGATTCATGTAACTGTGCCAGGTACTTTATCAGACGTGCATCGCATTCATCACTGAGAGAACTCTTACCTAAAGATTCTCTGATTTGTAAGTTTGTTTCACTGTCAATAGCTTACCTATTTGAGGAATCAAGTACTTTAAAATTACTGAAATTTCTTTATAGAACTAGTATTGGGCAGGGCAATATTATATTCTTGGTGTTAACAGAATCCTTCTGTATTATAATGGCTATAAAATCTCTTCATTTATGATTTATTTTCTGTTTACTTTGAATATGTGGTTATGATGTGGCTACTATAGGATAACAGTAGTTATTTAGCATAGAACTCTCAAAATATTTTGGGTTTAATAGTTAAAAGTAACCAGCCAGCTATTCTCTGTTCCCTTCTCCCAGGTTACAATGCACCATATCTCTCTGTGTACAGTGAAAATGCGGTTGACATCTTTGATGTGAACTCCATGGAATGGATTCAGACTCTCCCACTCAAAAAGGTAATTTAACATTAAAATATGTCTAAGTGAACTAATGTGTGTAAGTAACGCTAATATGACTAGTTAGCTGTTTTTTCACTAATTCAGCATTTTCTGGCATATATAATTGGCAGTTTAGGACTTAGTTTAAGATTAAAAAAATAAAAACAAAAGTCAAGCTGGTTAATTTTATAGGTAGCTCAACTATACAATTTTTATTACGTTTCTAGTTTTATTGTATAAAGTACGATTATTATCATAGTGAACAACTAGAATATATCCTACAACCTAAAATGTCAGTGTTGTCTCTACCTTAGTTTAAGGAGCTCTGAGGGAATACATTAATGTTAACCACAAATGTTTTTTGTGTAATGGTATACAATTTGAAATCCTGTAAGGACAGATTTATAGGCTAGAAAAGTGATTAAAATAAAACCAAACTGTGTTTAAGTATCTTGTGATTAAAAAGTAAAGATTTCACATATTCCTAATGAAACATATTTTCCTGTAATATTTCCTTATGATAACATAAAGAGAATTTTTACAAGTATAGAATGGTTATTTTGCAAAAGTGAAGAGTAATAGTTTTATATCAATACATTTGTTGAGGGACAGGGTTTAAAAGAATAGGTAAAAGGAAAGATCCAAAATCACATTTCAAAATCTTTTCCATTTTTAAATCATATTAGCAGTGAATACAGCTCTTATAAATACTGCCATATTATATAAAGCAACTAAATCTTCTAGTGTGTAAATTTGGGCTGATTACAATTAGTTTTCTCTTTTATTATGTAACTTTTACAACATATCTGAAGGAATATATGACCTTTTAAAGCTTAAAGGAAACTGATCACGTGACCCTATCACCTAACTTAAGAGCCAGAACATTACAAAAACTACCGGTACCTGTGTAGTTTTTCTTTATCCACTCTCCTACCTGATTCCAGAGAAAATCACTATCCCTAATGCTGTTTATCATTCTCTTGCTTTTCTTAAAATCCAGAATTTTCAGTGTATTTAAATATTCCCAAACAATATATTGTTTAATTCTTCTTGCATTTGAGATTGTAAATTGTTACATTGTGTGTCATCTTCTGCCTTGCTTTCTTTGTGCACTTACTGTGTTTCCAAGATTCATTCTTGGTGTTGCATGTGCCATGTTGTTATGTGTTATTCATTGCTTCTCAGTACATAAAATATTCTGTTGGGTAAATAGATGATAATTGATCTATTCTCTGACTAGCACGTTTGAATTATTTCCTAGCTTTTTACTACTGTGAACATTGGTGCATATGCTTTCTGGTGCATGTGTGCAGCAGTTTCTTTCTCAGTTGTGTGCTTAGGAACAGGATTGATGGAACATGGGGAATGCAAGTGTTCAACTTTATAAGATAGTGTCAGGTTATTTTCCAGAGTAATTGTATTAATACCAATTGACACTCCCACCAGCAAGCGGTATATAAGAGTTTTTACTGACTTACATCCTCTCAACACTTGCCATTGTCATAATTTATAATTTTATAGCCATTATTAATGGTTATGAAGTGGTATCTTACTGAAGTGTTAAAATTTGCATGTCCCTCGTTAGTTGTGTTGTTTATAGTATTTTTATGCTTATTCATCATTTATATTCCCTCTTCTGTGAAATGCTTAATCATATTTTTGCTCATTTTTCTGTATGATTGGTCATGTTTTTCTTACCCATTTATTGAAATTCTTTATATATTTATATATAGGATTAGTAATGGGTACGGTAAATCTTTTTCCCATTGGTGACTTTTCTAATAATTTTTATGGTGTTTTGCTGAAGATTTACATTATAAAATAACAGTAAATTGTATTGTTATTATAAATTTTAATGTAGCTAAAATATCATTCTTATCTTTTAGGTTTATCTTTTTTTGTTGTTTAAGAAACTCTTTCCTACCTCAAGTTCATAAAGTTTATGACCTTTAGTTTCTTTCAAAAATTTGAAAGTTTTGCCTGTTATATTTATGTCTTTAATTCATTTGGAATTGATGTTTTGTGTCTAGTGTGAAGTAGGGATTCAGTTTCGTTTCTTCCATATAGCTAACCAGTTGATCCATCACCATTAATTATCTCTGTCATATGTGTATATTTAGTTCAAATAAAATTCTTAAAGTAACTGTTGATATCTTAGTATAAACATTTGGTCATCAGTGGCTTTAAAAAGTCAAATTTAAGGTTTAAATGTATTTTTGCTTTTTTTGTTTTTGCCCAGAATAGTCTTCCTTTAAAATGTTATCATTATGGGGGAAGCCGGGATGGCTCAGTGGGTTAAGCGCTCACTTTGCAGTGCCGGGGACCGAGGATCGAATCCCAGCCCCGGCCCGTGCGGAACCATATGCTGAGCTGGGAGCTCCCCCAGTTCAGTTCTCTCTCTGTCTCTGTATCTCTCTCTCTCTGTCTCTGTCAAAATAAATAAATAAATAAAAATATATTTAAAAAAATATATTAAAATGTTATCATTATGAAAAAAAAAATGTTATCATTATGACTTTGTTCAGATTAGATAATTTTATACCTTTCTAATCAAAATTAATGTTAATTTTTTTGTTG